>JAGDQP010007153.1:50063-67538 GCA_022664845.1 Lepisma saccharinum
TGAAGCGTAAAGTTTATAATCAATGTGTCTTACCCGTGATGATGTACGGGTGTGAAACTTGGACATTGAATGCGCAAACGACTCAAAGATTGAAAGTCACACAAAGAGCAATGGAGAGATGCATGCTAGGAATAACCAGGAGGGACAGGAAGACAAATGAATGGATTCGCGCACAAACAAATGTAGAGGATGTAATCAAGACTGCGAAGAAGATGAAGTGGAGATGGGCCGGTCACATAGCTAGACGAACAGATGGAAGGTGGACGACAAATGTACTACATTGGATTCCTAGAGAAAACAAACGACCGAGACGACGTCCAAATGTAAGATGGGTAGATGAAATCAAGCGTTTTTCAGGAGCTACATGGATGAAGATAGCGGCAGACCGAGATATGTGGAAAGAAAAGGGGGAAGCCTTCATCCAGCAGTGGATGGAAAACGGCTCTCTCTCTCTCTCTCTCTCTCTCTCGATATATATATATATATAAAGAGAGAGAGAGAGAGAGAGAGAGAGAGAGAGAGAGAGAGAGAGAGAATGGGGAGGGAAAATTTGTATCACCGGTAATTACTCCGTATCATCGACATGATGTCACACCGCTTTTCGGCTATGAGATTCAACTGCCAAAATAAAACTACAATATTTCTTGCGGGATCACCGATATGAAAAAAGATAAGATGATGAAATTTTTGTTACTTTAAAACTTAAAATTTAATGGTTGTGATAGTAAAGAGCCAAGTTAAATCCTTACTCCTCCATTATGACATAGTAATCTTTTCCTAGCTAAAAAACAAACAAAAAAAAAACTAAAAATATATATCAATACCGACACTACTTGTGCCTTTTCTGCACCGATGTAACAGGACCATTCTTTAGGGGGTGGAGAAAGAGAACTTTTAGCAGACCTCACCCAAAACATCCTTCCTTGCCTTCACCACAGAGTGAGTAAAAGAAGACTTCTCTGGTTTCTCTTCTCACCCCACTTTTCCCTTCATTCCGGCCACGTGTCAACTTTCTGGCTGAAATAGTCTTCCATTCAGCACTGTTGACGAGTTTTAAAGAATAAAAATAATAATAATAAATAAAATGTGTAAAAGTCAATTCGTAAGGTATAGCAAAATTATGGCTCACTGACTGGCAAG
The DNA here is from genome assembly GCA_022664845.1 of Lepisma saccharinum. NCBI lineage: Eukaryota > Metazoa > Arthropoda > Insecta > Zygentoma > Lepismatidae > Lepisma > Lepisma saccharinum. The sequence continues at coordinate 51,204 of JAGDQP010007153.1, forward strand.
CTATGCATTGAAGCTACTTGTATGCGAAATTGTAACTTGATTAATGATTGTGTTGGCAAAATTTTTTTGATCAAACTTCTAATGCATTTGTATAGGACTAACCGGGCTTCTGTTCGGCATTAGAGATGGCCTTAATGCAGTACTTTTCCCAACAAATAAATAAATAAACTAGGCGAATATCGGTATGATATCGAAAGACAAATTCTCTGCTACATTCCCCTTTTCTGGAAAACTACTTGCTAAAGGGACGTAATCTCTTTAGTTGCCTATGTGGCCTATAAATGTAAGTTCAAACGTTCTCCAAAGTTTGATTCTGAATAAAATTATGTCAGAAAAAAGTCCATTGTGATTAGATCTGGAGATTGTGCTGCTCAAAAATGGCCCATACATTCCCATGTATTTGTAAATCGTTCATTTAAAATAAATAATATATAATGTGTCAAAACTGTGTCTTTGATCTAATGTTTAAAACATCCTCACGTAATGTCCCCATATAATGCACTTAATCGCATAATTGAATATAATTGAGAATCAAATATGTAAGAATGTATTTTAGCTTTACCAATTAAAACGTAAGAAAGTTTATGCAACTAGATATTTCATCTGCGGGAAAATATTTTACGCATCATTATTGACCTAAATGGTCTACTTCTGTGCATTATTAGCATTTTTCCCCCCATTTGTCACTTTTGTACAAAAATATAAAATTGGACTAACGGGAAAGAATAATCCAAAACATAAATGTCCATCAATTAAACATTTTGAAAATGTTAAATTATATCAAAGATTTCTTTGGTGTTATTTTTTCTCAATAGATGGAACGTTTTATTGGGAACCACAACACTCATAATAAAAATTAAAATTAAAATAACAAAAATAAATTAAAATTGAAATAAAATTAATAGAAAGAATAATTAAAATTAAAATAATAAAAAAAAATAAAATTTAAATAAAATTAAAATAATAACAAGAAATTCAAATTTGATTAAACTTAATCTAAAAAATAAAATCAAAGTTAGATTAAAACAATAAAAATAAATTAAAATTGAAATAAAATTAGAATTAATAGAAATAATAAAATTGAAATAAAATTAAAAGTAATATAAGAATAAAATCAAAGTTAAAATTAAAAGAATAAAAAGAAATTAAAATTGAAATAAAATTAAACTTATTCTAAAAAATAAAATCAAAGTTAAATTAAAAAAATAAAAATAAATTCAAATTGAATTAAAATTAATAGAAACAATAAAATCAAAGTTAAATTAAAAGAATAAAAAGAAAATAAAATTGAAATAAAGTTAAAATTAGTAGAAAGAATAACATCAAAATAAAATTAATATTAAAAGAATAAAAAAATTGAAATAAAATTAAAATTAATAGAAATAATAGAATCAAAGTTAAATTAAAATTAAAAGAATAAAATGTGAAATTAGAAGAAAATTTGTATTAAATAGACTAAATAAAGTTAGTAGAAAATACAGTTTAGTTTATGTTTTTTTAAAGTTGAATCAAATGAAAACTGATTGAACTAAATTACTCACCGCGTACATAAAAGATCATAGTTTCGCAAAACTTTGAATAAACCGCTTTTAAGTTAAACTAAGAAAACAATTATGAAGGAAGAAACAGTTTATTTTGCATACCAGCACCAAAAGCCCTAACTTTCGGTTTGTTTTCTGATAATAAATCAAGTTATTTGGTGAAACTCACTTAAATAAACACGGAAAACAGCAATGTATTATAGTTTTTCCATTTTATTTTAATCAGAAGGAATAATAAAGCTTAATTTCTTAGTTAAACATTAAACATATGCCACAAGTATATACTATTATTAAAAAGCGGACAAGAATACATTCACCTCTGGGATTTGAAATATTTACTGTGTACCATGTTATGCATTTTAAATTAGTATACTGATTTTATAAATATACATGAAACTTACATTCGTACATGAAATGTATGTATGCATCTTGCACCTAAGATGCGACTAAAGTATGTCTCTGATGATGATGATGATGGTGATGAATAAAGTAAATTACCTGGGCCCGCAGGGCCACCCAGGCTGGACTTCTGGCCGATTAGGCCACTTTCGTCCTGGGCAAAATATGATTTTTTGCTAGATATTTCTATTAGATCAGAATAACAGAAACTGCAGCAGAACACGCACGCTCCCACCAGCAAACAACCAGAATTTTGTCTTTAACCGTATGAACTGGAAGTGGGCATTCAATTTAGATTGCATTTGAATTAATTTGTTGCTAGATCAACCGCACAGGACTCCTTAATTAATTAATGAATTTAGATTTTGAAGGAGAGAGTTGAGATCTAAATTATTATTTGATAGTATTCTTTAGTTTAATCGCTCTTGTGATAGCTAAAGAGTAGAGGATTCCTTTGATAATTAATTAATATTTAATTAACAGTCTAAATAGAATTTAAATTCTATTGAGTGAATTATATATATATATAAAATTGCCTATAAAGGAATGAGTGATTTAATGAGAACAAAGGCATAACTATATGCAATATCGCTTAAAAACTATTTGAATATTGTTTAATATTCTCAGTTCACTAAAAATTCTTTCTGTTTGGAAGGGCAATAATGTTTCCTTGTAGATTAGCAATGTTGAGAGATTAAGTAGTTTGATGGGTCCCCAAAGACATATAATTAGATTGTATAAACGTTATGAAACATCCAACAAGTCTTCTTTATTTTTTAGTTGTTTTCGTCAGTTTGTGAGTTAATTTCAGTCATCTTCCGGCACAGGATCGTCGTAGTTGTTCTTAATTTTCCTCTTGAATGGTTCCTTGCCCACAAATATATGGCCGTCCACAGATTTCAAAATATTGAGATGACATTGAAGAAATTCTTCTGATTTAGGATTCATAATTGAAGACAATTATTGTGGTGTTTTTTCCGGGAAGACCAGGCTGAGCACAGAATAACCCATTTTACCATTCTAGAAGTATGTTCTTGCAAGACATTAGCTATATTATCTAATTTTTGTAAAATTTCTTCACTTGTTGGGATATCTCCTGAAGCTGAGATAGTTTGATTATTTTTTATTTCTGCTGAATTTTGATTATCTCTATAGATTTTTATGGGGGGGGGGTCGGAAAAGGTTTCTTTGGCCTCTTCGGACAGGTAGAGCTTCCGGTACGGTGGCCCTCAAAATGGCATGTGACACAGTAGTTAATATTTGGCGTTATTGTGCAATAATAACTGGAATGCGGATCCCCACATTTAAAGCAGACCATGGCGTTGTTACACGGTTGTGTGGCATGGTATTTATAACACCTCCTGCATGGCAATGGTCTGGCATTTGAGCGTGAAGCTTCCACTCTGTATCTGTTAAATCCGATTGTTATTCCATTAGTTATTAATGTGCTGACCAGTGTTGGATCTTTGGTGAACAGTCTGATCAATGGAAGGGGTCCCTTTTCGCCTCTGATTCTTATTAAGTTTGTAATAGGTAATTTCGTTTTCAGAAAACGTTTAAGATCTTCTGTTTTAGTTTGAATTGGAACTCCAGTGATTACGCAGGTAAATATGTCTCTGAAGAAATGCTTGTATTTCACCTTTTCTGCGTTAAATTCTTCAAAGAGTAAGTTATATTAACTTTACAGTTAACCATATGAGGTTTACAGACGACAAATATTAATGAACGTTACAAATAACCTTATTTTCCTTCAGAAAACAAAGAGAAAAACTTAAGTAGTTAATAGGCTAACGTAAGTAATATCGTCGCTACTTTGCCGAAACGACAACACTACCACCTATCGGGCTTTAGATTATAAAAGTCCACAGCGCGTCTCATGGCCACGACACGAATTACCAATACTCTCCCTAGTACAGCGAGAAATTTAGATTTATCGATTTATTCAGTCAGTCAGAGTATTGGCGTTTTAATGAGTGAAGTATCGAGCTGATGCTCATGACTTCAATATGGTTGGATGACGGGATGAGAAATGTCATGTGATTGATTAGGGAGCTACTGTCGCATCGCTAATGTAGTCAATGAATGCCAAATTTGATTATAAGCCTAAGTGACGAGGTCGGGAGGAAGGAAGTTGTCTTTGCGTGGCTAAGATGTTAAAAAGTGGCCAGTGAGGCTAAGTTGTTAATTATCCTTCCATAAAAAGTTGTAATGAAATGAATATATTATTATCTAAATTTTAGACAGGTCATTTGTAATGTGGATGGGAGTGTTAGCTGGGGTGAGGCATACGATGAATGTGACGAATGGGGTTGGCTGTGCCTATGGAATGTAAGGATGGGTTGGGAGAATGGATTATGCGATTCCAAAAAAGGTGACATTGTAGTTTGATGACATCAGTAAGCATGGGTAGAGATAAGTCTTCATGTAGTTGCACAATCCGAGTGTCTCGACTATGGCCAGTGATCATTCTAGCTGCGCGATTTTGAACTCTTTGGAGTTGTAGATGGTGAGTCAATGCTGCATGTTGCCATGCAGGGGCAGCATATGTGAGGATGGACCGGATCATCATCTTGTAAATGTTGAGTTTGGCTTCTATTGTGATTTCTCGACTACGGAATAGTGGATATAAGACTAAAAGGCGATTTAGAGCTTTCCTGGCTGTAGTTTTCAAACGTGCTTGAAACAAGAGGGTCCTGTCCAGATCTACTCCGAGGTAGCGTGCTTGTGGACTGTATTGCAATTGCATTCCAAAAAGCGTGAGAGGCTGTATTAGTCTTGTGTGCCTTTTGGAGAAGTGGACTACAGCTGTTTTTTCTGTGTTTAATTTCATTCTCCATTTTGTTGTCCAATCTTCAATGGAATCCAGATGACGCTGTGCATAAAGATGTGAGTAGCGAAGGTTGCGGGATGAAGCAAAGATGGCAGTATCATCAGGTTGCGGGATGAAGCAAAGATGGCAGTATCATCAGCGAATGTTGCTAATTTTGTATGTAGATGCGTAGGTATATCGGATGTATATAAGTTGAAAAGGAGTGGCGCCAGAACTGAGCCTTGTGGTACTCCTGCAGTGATAGGATGGATGGTAGATTCTGAACCTTGATGATGGACATAAAAGCTTCGATTTTGTAAGTATGATTTCAATAATCGGAGATATTGATGAGGAAATCCCATTTTGCTAAGTTTATAGAGTAGACCCTGATTCAATATTTTATCGATTATTTTTATTTATTTTCTCATGTATGATTTGACTTGGTAGCGGGCCAATAGAAATAGCCATGTGGGGCGGATGTGGACAGCAGACCGCCTGTTCAAAAGACCTGTTCTATACATTACGGTCTGAATGCATGTATTTTTGATATAAATACTACCACTGGTTTGGTGTTTACAGGAATAAAAATTAAAAATATTTTTATTTGCATTAAAAATAACTTAACCATGCAAGTTAGAAATAATTTATGTGAATTGATTCATTTTTTATTATTCGCCAATACGAAATAAAAGAACGCGCAAAAATAAGCAAAGGCTTGTGTTTATAACATCGTCTTCTGAAAAAAAAAAAAAATAGAATGACATCCTTCCAAAAACACGATGTTTTTCACTCCCCCTCCCTTCATTTTGGATATTCGCCAAATGGAAAATAGCTATCGATCAGGTATGCTTTTAGCGAATACCCTGGCTATAGTGAAGAGAACACACACTGACATTCTTTAACGTAAAAATAAAAGGAACAGAAGTAATGCACACGCACTTTTGATGTCAAAACAAACTCCCACTGGGAGTGATAGAAATGAAAGTTTGTTTGACATTTACCCATCATCTCCCTCCTTCCACATGCCATTTACTCCCCCTTTCTGCCATTTATCTTCTATATTCTTTTGTTTTGTACGTTTTTATTTCTTTCTCTCTTCTCTTTGCTTTCTACATGCTTATTTACTCTTTCGCAGTGTGCATATTTAAAAACAAAATATCAACCTTTTATATTTCTATTTGATTGACGTTTGCTTGAGTTTGCTAATACGGTATATGGATGGATTACTGCTATATTGTATAAATCCGTTTGAAAGTTTTAAATTTTTATTCAGAGATAGCGCACCAATCGTTTGATTAGAACATTTGCGTTTTAGTTTCTTGTGTTTTGTTTACAGTTAATGCATGGATAAAATAATATAGTTTAACTAAGTGATAGGACGAACTCGTTAGAAAGCATTTCTGATGAAGAAGATTATACCTATATGGTCTTAGCTGAAACCAACTTCGTATATATTTTGTATTTTGAAAGTTAACAAATACTCTGCAGTAAATGAGGAAAGTTATATTTATTGACATGTAAGTCTTTTTAATAATCTTGTATTTATGGTTTGATGAAATTTGTGAATTCTAATTATTGAGGGTTCAACACTAATTAATAGGCACTGGTACAGTTGTTCATGTGTGGTAAACAAAACTTTCCGACCAAGTCATCAGACAACTCTCGCCATCACAAGCGGTGGTAACCACCAAAAGACGTAAGTAAGCCAATTAATCCATTTAAAACTGCTTAGATAGTCTACTACTCAGCCTGTTAATTTTTTTCAAGTGCTCGAATGTAGATCTTCATATTCAGAAAATAATATTTAAATAAATCAGAAAGTTCTGTTTGTAATCATACAGGCTATGATATTTAACCGAAGTACCATGTATCACATCCACACCCACCCATATAATTATACATATCGGGTGTTATAGCAATGAAACAAAACACAAGCAATCGGTGTGGGCTCAAAATAAACAGAGTACCAATTGCTTTGTATGTACCAGACGTTTGATTCTGCTGTAACATTTAGAGTTCGAATTTTAAGCAAATTTCGAACCAGGGGTAACATAATTTCTTCACTGCCCCTAAAAAATGAGTTATAGGGGAAGGTTGCCCAAATCGCACCCTACAATTCAAACGGATTTTTCTCGTTTATCTATTCATTTTGAATATTTAAGTTGTATTTAGCACAATTATTAGTGGGGAATTAGTTGAGATAGTGGGGAATTAGTTTAGGTAGTGGGGAATTAGTTTGAAATAGCAGATCATATTTAGATAGTGTGGAATTAGTTTGAAATAGTAGAGCCTCCAAAATTGAAATTTCCGATTCAATCAACTCTTTCAACAAACACAGGAAGACTACCGGTTAAAAAGGTATGATTGATTTCTTAAACGGAACTGCCAACTTGGTTTTCAACATCCAGAGAATGTATCCATCCACCGTTCATAGAGTCAAATGATCAACAAACGGTCTATAATTATTTTGAGCTTTTGAAAATGTGATGTATGGGCAATCAGCTTATTGGTTTTCGAATTTTTAACCTGAATGAGACAGACTTGCAAACTGTTTAAAAGAAATCCTAACCCTAGCCTCATCGAAAATCAGACCGAAACTGCTAGGACAGATTTCAGTAGAAAAGAAAAGACATCAAGGATGTATTGTTTGTTTGCCAATAATGCTTTTACGGGAAGTATTGTATGAAAGTTCCGGATCAAGCTCTTAATGAAGTTTTAGAAACAAGTTGATCTTATGTGACAAGCCAGCAACAGCGTAAACAGTACTTTTACTTTGAGATAGACTCATTTCTCACTTCAACAACTTTTATGTTTCTTTCCATGCTTGGTACAATTATATTTCTCAACAATATTTTCCTTGAAAAGTAAACTTTCAACTGTTTCTTATTGTTGCTAAAACATAATACTTAATATTTTAAAGTGTGATTCAATTATGAGCAAAGTGTTATGCTATTTACCAGATCTACCGTGTAGTTTGCGATGATTTTTTTTATAGTTGTAATAGATTTTTGCAAGCACCATTTCTGAACATATAACAACAATCACTCCAGATGTTATGAGGAAACTATGTATAATTTACACTACAATATAAAAAAGCTTTGGTAAATTTTATATTGTATGAGACATTCTAGTAACTTTTGACTTCGGCCCGTCACGATTATCCGTCACGTTCTAGTTAAAATCCATAATCACAAACATTCATGTCCCGGTCGGGATTTGAACCAGGGACCTTCGAATCGCTGGCTTAGCACTCTAACCCACACGGTTACCAGGTCGGCTTTACTTTACAGTGTCAAGGTCATATGAAATCTGTTTGTGCTTGGCTCATGACTCCTACATTTCACCTTATATTTGAATATGATTCACCCATATTATCCATAGCATGTTTCATACACATTACAGCAAGTTAGATTCCACCTTCAATATGCCGTTCCTGAGTTACATGCAGTGACTAAAATAATTATTTCGCATTGTTGCCTTTGCAGGTCACTCTCACTCTTATACGAAGTTCTTAATGGTTTATGTTAACCGTAACATATTCCCCGCAGTTAAGAAAAAAACTATAACAATTCCCACAGTAAATAGCTAACAGTAATCACACGTATTAATACATAATACAGTCAACAGTAACTCCCTGGCCTACACCTACACTGTAAAAAATAGTTGTGTTAATTCAACACAATGCGGTGTCCCAGCGTGACTACCACTTTTGTGTGTTAAATCAACACAACACACGGTGTTGATTTCTGTACTGGGAGGAAAAAAAACCGGCTGCAGCTAGACTTGAACATAGGTTGTTCAGTTAGAAATCTAGCGTTTTACCGACTTCGCTAAATCGTCAGATGGAAAGAGTATTAGATTGAAACAATATAGGGGTTAAAAAAATGTTGCTGAACCCCAAACACAAAGTTAATCTCACGAATTATGCCATGATTTAATCACTTTTCCGTTGGTCAATTAGGGATCACAATCCCCATTTATTGATAATGTTCCATTTGTATGAAAGCAAGCGCAGCATTTGACATGTTGTTACGTTAAGAAAGCAGTAGTGCTGCTCAAGTGTTTGGCTGTCGCCATCTTGCTTGCTTTCATAGAAATAGAATATTCTCAATGAATGGGAATTCTGATTCTCAATTGACAAATAGGAAGTGATTAAACCATGGGATAAGTCGTGCAAGTAACTTAGTTTGTTTTGGGGGTTCAGCAACATATATTTGATCCCCTACACTGTTTAAATCTATAATGTAGTCGTTTAATTCAAATGTTGTTCACTAAATATCGTTTGCATCTAGTACTTTTTCTGTCTGGCGATTTAGCCAAATCGGTAAGACGCTCGACTTCTAACTGAGCAACCCATGTTCAAATCTCGCTGCAGCTATCACTTTTTTTTTCATGGTACCGAAACCAACACCGTGTGCGGTGTTGATTTAACACACAAAAGTGGTAGTCACGCTGGGACACCGCATTGTGTTGAATTAACACAACTGTTTTTTACAGTGTATGCACGCAATTACACAGTGATCACAGTTCCTCGATTACCGTCCCAATTCCTCAACAGGATAAAAAGAATCTGTACAATTGTTTTTGAAGGGCAGAGCAACTTTGTAAAATTTCATTTTATGGGCCAATGAGTAACTTAAAACTTTGCACTTATTAAAGCTGTTAAAAATCCGAACATCCATGCCCCAGCTGGGATTCTAACCCACAACCTTAATGGCTTTGACTCAATCTCTGCTGCCGCAGAATATATGATCTGAGCGACCGGTCAAGACACGGGAATAGCTCATCCAGTAACTTGACTTCCATTCTACATTGACTAATTATGCATAAACCTCTACGGAATTTCATTATAGCGTTACCCAGTATAATTGTTCCTACGTCAGAAGTTAACCACAAAACGAGCGCAAGGGATGAGACACAGTTCCTCATACACGTGCATTTCGAGATATTACAGGAGTACAAATGGAAACAGCTAATGCTTTTGAGGTTAGTGTAAAGCAACTATCTGTATCGTTAGATGGCAGCACTGCTTACGTATGTCTCTAATGTATTTTTTATCGAAATATTTGCACGAAATTGTAATGCTACAAATTCAAGCATAGAGAGTTCAAACTTCTAGAGAAGGAAGTTCATAACCATTTCAAGAGTTCTATCCGCACCGATTTTTTTGTTCATTGTTGAAGTCGCTTGCTTCATTGTTATCTTTTCATTCCACACCTGCTTTCTACAATACTTGCATTAAGATATTCTGGTTTATTCGATCGAATGCCTTTTTCAAATCAAGGACAAACAAAAGACGCTATGGTACCGTAACATTTACCCAAATATCTTTAATTTCATTTAAATAATTAACTTAAGACTTTCTAGTCAAGACTTAGATCGTACATACTTATATCTTCCAAAGTTCTGAATAATACCGTAAGGGATAAAGTAGTTAGTACCAATTTAAATAAAACAATACACTGAGTTGTGAACACTGCGTGAGTTCTGACACTGCAGTAGTCCTTTTAAGACAGTCTTGTTCTTCAGTATTTATTTTCGCTGTATTTCATTACGGAACAACTAATATTTAACCTTGAGAAGTCAATAGGATTAATAAGCCTAGGAAATTAACTACGCAATGCAATGCAAATATTAAAATACATGGGCTTGCAGGGCTACCCAGGCAGGACTTCTGGTCTATTCAGGCCATTTTCGTCCTTGGAAACAATATAGTATTGTTTATGTTTACAGTAATTTTTGCAACCCTAAGAATCGCATTCGACACCGGAACACGTACGCTCCCACCCAGCTGCAACTCGAAAAAAAACTGTTGATAATTTTTTTTAATGATATTTCATTGGAAACCGACAAGTAGTGTGTTGGGTCTATATGCATTTCTTGTTGTAAAATTTTTTAAGGACTTTGAGGATTATTTATAGAGGAATGGTGTCGAAAATTATGTAGATAATTTTAGGTTGAGTTGGTTGATAGGATTTCTTCTTCTTCCGTGAATGGCCCTTCGAAGACAAATGCGGCCACACCATGGATCCGTGGAAAGAACTTAGAGTTCATATGTTCTTTATGACTATTTGACAACATACGTATGTAGTCCTGTGCTATTTTAATTGAGTTTTAAGCTCTTTATTATTTAGTTTGGAACTGATTATAGATGAAAGTTCTGCTTCTGTTTTTTGACGAATTGGTTCTTGTCCAATGAAGATATGTCCATCAATGGATTGTAGTATGTTTAGACGGAATTTTAGGATCTCTTCTGAGGCGATGTTTATGGCAGAGTTGATTTCTGTAGAATCAGAAGGTAAGAAGACTATTGCAAGTGCAGTAGTGACCCATTTAGTTATTGTTTGTGTAATCCTTGATTTTTTTCTTCAATAAATTGCTCTATTTTTGTGTTTCTGTTGAGTCGTTAATGTGAACATCCTGTTTGTTTCGTAATCCGTCTGCGAATGAAACTTCAGTTTTACTGACCAGAAATATCCTGTTAGGAGCCTTGTTTCGGTCTGAGCGGGCAGTTGGAAGCCGCAGTCCGATGTCCCTGTTTTCGGCAAGTAGCGTAATAGTTCTTTCTAGGTGTCACAGAACATTTAAAGCTAGAATAACAATCACCGCATTTATAACAGTGTGGTTGGTTTGTGCACTTTGTCTCCTCCTCGTGATACAACATACAGTTCCGGCAAGGCATGGGTCGAGCTGTAGTTCTTGATTTTTCAACCTTGTTGTACCTTGCACTTGAAGTCGAACCACGGGGAGTGGGAGGGACTCTGTCGTTTCTGATCCTTGTAACGTCTGTAAAAGTATTGTTTGAGAGCTTCTATTTTAAAGATAGTAGGAATGCCCCTAATAACACATGTAAAGGGAGTTGTAGTTTTTACCTTTTCAGGTTCAGTCAACTTTGTGTCATATTCGTTAATTTTGGATTTTTGGCCAAAATCATCTTCCTTGAATGATTATAAGAATGTAGTTTTATTCTGCTTATTTTGAAAATGAATCCTAATTCCGGAATTTCTTTTTATTCGAAAAATCTTTAAAATATATCTCAGAGACTCTTTCTGTTATAAATTGGTGTAGGAATAATGGATTTATGAGGTCTTGTTTAAACATGATTTTTATTGGTAACCACGTATTTCATATTTAGAGTCTCATTTGTTTGTGATTCAGTATCTAGTTCAGGGATGTCTTTAATGATAGATGTGTATTTGTTTTCTATATTTATGGAGAATCCTATTTGCGCAGATGGATCGAAGTCTTCGTTCTCGAATAAATCGAAAAATTTGCGAGAAACTTGTTCACTCTGACACCACAAATGTCGTCGTCCCGAGCTGTAGCGAATTTAGCCCCTTTCAGCCGGTTTAACAGGAAAGTGTTTAAGGTGTTAGGATTGTTGAGGAGATCAATGCTTAAGTTTTCTATTAAGATGGGAGAAATGATTTTGTGTGAGATGAAGAGGAATTTGGAATAATTACTGTTATGAATTTCTGTTAGAACTTCTTCCGCTTCTGTTGTATCTTCATCCGGTTGTTGCATTGAATCGTCACTGTCGATTCCTAGTCCATTTCCGTCTGGGCGTTACCGTTGCTCTAATGCCTTTGTTTCTATGTCATTTTGTGTTATATTTCTCTTCTCTGACTTGGTGTTTTTACTTCTTTTTCTTGTGTTGAGGTGCCTGTGTTTTGTCCTTTCTGGGTGTTACTACTTCTTTTTGTTTTCGTCTCATTTTGTAGTAGGTTTGGAAAGGATGTAAGGAGGAAAAATGAATATGAAGGAATATTTGGTTGGGTAGTACTTGACTCAATTGATTGGGGTCTTTTAAAATGACCTTAAATCTCTGACAGTACTCGGTCTATCCAATGAAAACTATGTATTCCGAAAGAAATAATTGACCGTAAATTTTTTCTTTAATGAGGTAACTTATTTGTTGCAATTATTCCAAAGGTTTACTAAACTAACTAGCTTGTAACATTTTCTTACATAAAAATTGATTTAAATGTAATAAAGATAGTTATTTTGCACATACAATTAAAACAAATATATTATTTAGAATATTATATTTACTACATAATAAACTAGTGATGTAATTGTATAGAGTAGTTAGTATTAGATATCAATTCTGATTGTAGTGCCATCTATGAAGCTTTACGTAAAGTTTACTTAATGTTCGTTAGCTCTCCACATAACTAATGTATGATACAATATTAGAGAGAAGTAACTGTGCTCTGAAATGTGCACGCATTTACTCCTGACTTACTTTCTTTTTCACCGAAAGATGTCTCTGGGACAAGAGCTTATATTGTTAAAGATCGTGCTCTGTGATTGGTTCAAAATGTCCTGTTAGCTGTAATATGGCAGTACGAACTAATCATAAGCTTGAATGTATCAGAAAATAAGCTAGTAAACTCTAGACGCCTCTACCGGTGAGGAAAGAAACTTCTTCGAAGTCAGAAAGAAATACGTACTCATTTATAAATGCAGGTTAATACTCTATATCATTCTGTGTGGCAATACTTAATGATATGAAATCTGTTTATTTTATTTTCTCGTGCTACAGTCTGCAGACAGTAACTACTTTTGTTCTACGCGTTAAGTAAAGAAAGCATGGAACGATAACACTGTTTGCAGAACTCAACAAGGTTTCTTTTGTAGCAAGAAAATGAAACCATGTAGTGAAAACAGTATTCGTTATACGAATTAAAACAAAAGAAAGCATGTGTTCAAAACATGTTTCCTGTGTAACTATAAGAAAAACTCAAAGTATGTAGTGAAAACACCACTGTTAATTATACGATTTACAAGCAAAGCAGCTTAAATTTAAAGCAGCCTTCGATTCAATAAGGGGGAAGATAAGGCGCAAAAGACACTTTGCATATAAGTTCATGTAATTGCCCAATCCTATTAGCGGGAACTGCAGAAATTTGACTCCAACGGGAGGAGAGGAGAGGAGAAGGCGAATACGGTTGTTTCCTCTGAAAATTATCCTGGTACATTATTGATAAGAAATAATCCGATTTAAACAAGACATTTAAAACGAAAACTTCATAATTGCACTTCTTTCTTTTCTGTTCTATGAAGCAGTGGGTTTGAAAGAGGGAAAGGGGAGATTACTGTAAAGTATAAAATTTCCTCCCCTCTTTCTCTATATCTCGGTCTTCCTTAATTTTTTACGTCACAATGGAAAAAAACCTTAAAGCTTTCAAGATGAATGTATAAGGAAGATGAATAATACCTAAAAGCTCTCATTAGCACAATGAAACAAACAGGGCGAATAGAGTAGAATAGTGTTTGTAGCGATGTGATAATGAGACGAGCCCTTAAGACGAAAGAAGCAAAATCAGAGCTTTTATCTTCAAGTTCGGCTAGAAAGAGTCTTATTTCTTGGAGTAATGCTTCATGCAATTTTGAACATAGAATGATTAAAAAGTACTGTGTTTGAATGTGGAAGAAGGACGGTAGGATGATACTAGTTATTTTATGCGTCATAGAAGATAATTACACTCGTGATTAATGAAACAAGGAAATTTCCGTTCCGTTACACATTATATATTATTGCTAGCTTCACAAGATGCTTATTAAGCCAGCATATTAAAATTTTATTTTCAATTTCGCCTACTTTAAGATATGCGTCTACTGCTGCATATCAACTAGAAATGTGTTAAGCTTTCTTCTTCTTCTTCTTCTTCTTCTTCTTCTTCTGTCCTTTCCCCTTCAAAATAACAAAAAATCTATAAGCGTTGGAAAATGTAAAACGAACGGTTTAAACAATTGTTTTTGTTACGATGCCAAACATTGTCAATATGGCTTAAAAATATCAGATGATCACCTGGAAAACTTCCGTAACTTCATGTCAAGAAAGTCTTAAACAAACCGTAATTATTGTAGAAAAATGAAATTTTAGACTTTACTAGTTGAGTAATACAATGGTGCAAATATGATTCCTTGTGGAAAGTTGACACTTAAATATCTCAGAAGATCGATCACATGCAATAATGCTAAACTTTCGTGTCAAGATACTGTCAAATATAATTTACCTGATGTAAGAATCTCAAAATTATTTATTCATCTTTTCCAGAAATTGCCGGTCACGAAACTACTACAGGCGGAGTGATTTTTTTGGTGCGGAGTTATGTGGTTATATTGTATCTCCTTTTGAAGTATTCTTCGGGTAATGATTTCAACAACCTGGACATCCCCCAAGGTTTAGTGTTTCAGGTTTGTGTTTCATGAACGAAATGCTGACAGTAGCCTACTCCGGCGGGGATATATTTGTGAGGATATAAGTAGCCAGCACGGGGACCTGATCTAAACCTAGTGTTACTTTCACTTCTTAGGTTCTTTGTTTTCAATTTTTCAATCAGGCTGTTAACGGTTAACGGCTGTGCCGTTAAATTCAGTTCTATTAGTCTAGCGGAGGATAGGATCGTTACCACCTGCTTGTTCTGGAACGCAGCAGTTCTTGCAGTAGTCAACGATTGCGTTAAGTCAAAACGGACATTACTCACGTGATCAGAGTCACTTGAACGCATGGAATACTGTGATTGATATACAACAGGAATTCATCCCTTGTTCAAAAGTTTTGTATACACCAATGATTCTCTTAAGACTGCATGATGCCATAAGTTTTAGGTGAAGCGGGGAGGGGTGTGTGTGTGATAAGATCGCTAAATTTGTTCTTATACAATATTTACGCAATAAATGAATACTGCTTAAAGAATAAGCGTGAGTGTTTGCCTGCTTGGGCTTTGTGATGAGGAGAAAAAGGTTATATATTAAATCAACACACGTTTTAGATACTGATTGGTAAACAGGTATAGGAACTTTTCATATTTTTCTCTTTCACACTTTTATATATAAGGGGAGGAAATAGGCGCTTAGCAAAGTATCTCAATGAATTCCAGAGAGGGCGTGTGTGTGTATGTGTGTGTGTTCAGATCTTTCGTTCCTCTATTTCTCTCAGATCCGATCATAACAGAAAGTCATAAATCATTTTACCATTTGAGTAGCTGTCTCCCGCACACCACACACAATTTTGGTGTGCTTCCCCACGATATACAACTTCCCCTTTCCTCAATATATTTTGATTTTTTTTCCCTTCTCTTGTCTGTTTTTTTTTTCCTTCGCTTTTCGGATTTCCTTGCAGCACAACAAGTATATTTTCTGCTGGCATTTTACAGAATCTAGCACTTTGGCTCCTCCAATCTAGCTAGCTACCTGTAGGCACTGATTATTTTTTTTTTCAATACATATTCTTTCTTCGTACCGCTCCATTTAGCGCACACACGCTTCAGCGCTTTGAATTATGGTTTTTGCGATGATATGCCCCCTTTTCGTCGTTTTCTTTTTTTCACTATTCTACGTGACGGTTATTGGTTATTTTTTTTCATATGTTTCATGCTTGTTCATTTTTTTTTACTATATCTCTCTTCGAAAGGTAAGTTATGAGTTCACTATTCAACTCCACTTTTCAGCTTCCTTTTCAGCTTGCTCTTCTGTTTCTGTATTTTGATGTTTCAAGCTATTATGAACAGTAAGTACTTTTACGAATGTGGTCGTTTTTAAAGAGGATTGTTTGTGACTCCGTTCTCAAATAGAGAT
>JAGDQP010007154.1:4071-30808 GCA_022664845.1 Lepisma saccharinum
ACCATTCCGGCATTTGCCTGGTGTGACGAGGAAATATCCTGGGAAAATCTCAGTTAGGATAGTCGACCGCTGGGATTGAACCCAGGACCGAACCCAAGACATCCCGCATGCGAAGTCAACGTTCTACCACTGAACTACAGTCACTTACCCATAAATAAGTAACAAATAATCAGTAAAAGTTTAAATAGGGTATCTTACTCCGTTAATGTAAAAAATGCGTTACATGTATAAAACATTAATTACAGTGTATCACATTGTGAAAGATATAACTTTTTATGTTTATTTTAGGATGTTACAAGAAATCCAAAGAATTAGGCCGAAAGGCCTTTTTCATTGATTTTATGTGGGGTTCTCTATTCCAATTTTTACGACTGGGTTTTAAATTTTTGGCGCTGAGTGCACATAATTATACGACATTTTTCGAACTTTTCACGTTTATATTCTGTAAGACGAAACATCAGGTTGGATAGAAATCTGTCAGAAATTGAAGTACGACCGAAAAACAGCGTTTTATGTCTGACAGATTGTGAGGAAATATACTTTGAAGATAGCAGAATACTATTGCATATTAGCATACTGCACGTCAAAAAACTCTATTGTGGAGAATCCAGGTGAGGAATTACTATAAAAATAAAATAATATATATTTAACTGGAATCGCAACATCTCGGTCACACTGTTCTTTGGTTGTATGTTTCTCTTTGTAATCTTGAATATCTTTGATTTAGTGTTTATTTTGATATGTGTAAATATGTGTCTTTCATTTCAGGAAAAAGTAAATACAGTAGATTCGAATCAAATGTTAGATTTTCAAAATTACATTAATCAAATGCAATTATAAAGCAATTTTGCACAGAATTTTTGTGCGTTGAAACAAGTTAGTAAATGCACAGTTGTTTTACCTGTCAAACCACTCCATGTGGCTACCGAAACTTCAACCTTAAGAGATTTTTTCAAGTCGTAGATATGAATAAATGATAACATAAAAGAATCAAATAGATTTTCGAAGCTACCAGATCATTGAGTGAATACCGTAGATTCAAAAATGAACATTAATATTATTGCTAGTGCTGCTCAAAGAACTTGTGCAATTTTTGGTCAAAGAGGTTTTTATCAAGTTAACGAATGCGGTCTGTAGTTTCCAAAATTAGGGTTTTGTCTAAATTTCTACTTTAAAACAAATAAATAAAATCGTGACGAAACTAGATTTTTTTTATTTTTGTAAAAAAAAAGAAGTTTTACCAGTTATTTTATTTTGCGTACGAAGATCGTTTTCGATCTTCTTGTTTTGCTTGTAATATGTCTTATAAGTAAAGATAGGATTTATAGGCACTAAAATGCGAAATAGGTAGGCAAAAACGCACTAAAATAAGTCAAAATAGGCACCAAAAGCTGAAATAGACTATTATATTTTCCGTTTTCTCAAATGTAGACACCATTTCCAAAACAATGAACATATTGCTGGTAATGTACTCCGCTCAACAATTGAACAAACTGAGGAAATACAAATGAAAAGTAACTAAAATGCAGTGTTTCAATCCGTTTTCCCTGTTAAACAATGCCTGTTTCAAGATTGGAAGCAGTTTCCATCACCAACTCTCACGCACACTCACACTCACGCTAGACATCATCCCCATTTCGTTCTTATTAGAACGAAATAAATCATTCGTTAAAGACAGCGGTGATCGGCAGTGACAAACAGTTGATTAAAGTAGCCTTGTATTGTATACTGTGGATACATATTGAGCTCAGTGTCTTGAGGTGGACGCCACTAAAGAATAGATTCAAGTCCGGCTAGTGCCAGAAATCTTACATCCGCTGATACTGAGGCAGGCTAGTTAAGGAAGACTCAGGAAATAAGTTATTGAAATAGAAAAAAAAAAACTTAGAGTCTTGTTGTGGGTAAGATAAATTCCACAGGAACTGAACTAACCAACTGACGACATCCTGCCTAATGTCACAGACAAAGTAAACATTATGGTGGCAAACATCTTATAATGATCGCACAACTTGAATAAAAATTGGAGCCTAGGAGTTATCCTAGGGTTTAAAATTTTTCTTATAGGGTATAAAGATACACAATCGAAACTTATATTTAAAATGATACAACAAATGCTGTGTATTTGTAATTATTTTGGTTGGGTTTTACAGGATTTATTTTTGTTTATAATACCGTTTGTGTACGATCGTTTTATACTCGAGTATTTTGGTGCTGAACCTTTTGGCACTACCACCTCATCAAGCCACGAGCCGCTACTGATGCGAAGTAGAAAAGAAATGTCGTTCCTTATTCCTAAAAAAAAAAAAAAAAAAAAACAACAACAGAGACGTTCAGATTCCCAGTTTAGTGTAATACCTATGACATATTCTAAGAAAAATATGATACCTCAAAGTGATCTGCATATAATTTGTATGTAAAGTAAACAAAAAAGCAGTTAGATAAGGTGTCACAGATCTCTGATCTGTAACAAGATCCAGAATGTTGTTTTATCATTGATCCTGCTCTGAAGTGAGATGATTCAGGCTATGTATCTCTAAAAGTAGAGGAATGGCGTCTCACCTCTTCTCCCTCTAGTGCAATCAATTCTTTTTAAATGTAAGTTCCGTAAGAGAAAACCAATATACGTTCTTCGGATTGGTAATACAATCGTTAATCACATTACCATAAGTGTGCTTTATGACTAACGTTTTGTGCTCTGGTGTCAAGTAATGCAATTCATCCAGTCAGCTTTGATTTCTTTTCAGTGGACACATGTCAGAAAATCCGTAAAGCGTGACTTACGTACCTCATATTTATCTAACCAATATTACTGTTATCAATCAAACACGCACCCACAGATTTGAAGGTGAAAAGACCAACTGAATCGTAAAATTAGTAATGTCTGATAATAATTACTATGTCACTTGAGTATATACAAACTGATGCATTCATGCGTAACTTCAGTGTAGGAATAAAAACAAACAAACGTTTTTCTCTTCGCATGATTGAATCTCGCCTTTCAAACTGAATATACATGAAGTAAATATATTATAAAAGTTCTGCACTCGCAGATTGTTGTGCGAATGTTAAGTTTCTGACCTTCATATTCCCATTGAAGTTGAAATAGTTTTATATAGAATCATGTAAATGTTAAGCACTATATTTAAAGTTCCGTATTACGAATTTTACCTTTACGTCTCGTTTCTATTTCCTTTCATAGCTGAATTTAACGATCTCTTACACTTTTCATTCTCCTATTGTTTTTATTTCGTCTTCCACTTCCTAGCAATTCTATTAGCTGACCTGACTTTCCCCCATTTCATGTCCAGTTGGTTTTCGTTGATCTCCGAGAATTTTCTTTTGCATTTTCGCGATCTAACTAAAAGATTACCACCGTTGAACTTCGATTTCACCCTCACTCCACAGGGATGAAATTAGGAGTGGGCCCGGGGGGTGCCGATCCCCCTAAATTCAGAGTTGTATGCAGGATTAATATTCTTTTATTTAAAAAAGACGTAATTATTTCTATTTAATATACCACACACACCTTGGACCTCTTCCAAAACCGACTTCTAAATATGTGCTTGTCACTTCAGTATTAATTTTCAAAGTTCTTTCATCCATGATATTAAAAGCGTAACATTGTGCTTTTTTTGTCAGAACATTTATTCTCATTTATGTGACACAAGTTCATTTAATTTCTGGACTATATAGGTAGATTAATCTCATATTACCTCCTGAAACTAAGGTTGATGGAGTAAAGGAATAGAGAAATTAGCGAACGTACCAACAGGTGCCAGTATTTCTGGCTGAGACTGAGCGATATTTTGAGAACGTATTAGTCAAGATATTTTCATGAGCTTGTCCCAAACATCAATAGGCAGTCACGTTCGCTATTAGACGAGGAGAGTCATTTGCTTTTCATTCATAATTAATGTATCTACCTGTTTTAAGATCCTCTGTGCGATCCGTAGGCGCTCTGAACGGCGAATGGAGGATTTTTAGGTAGTGCTTCATACGGCATGAAGTGAGAGCGGGTGGTCAGTCCCACACTCGACCGCCTTTATCTCCCAAGGTGCCCAGGAGTACCATGTACACACTGGTACTCAGTTTGATAGGAAGCAAAGCGCCAGTCGTAGGAGCACTGAAGTCTCCAGCATCTTGGCCGGGATTTGAACCCGGGCCACTTGTTTCGCAGTAAGACGCGTTAGTACTTGAACTAAGCCGAGTTTCGCAGTTTTAAGATTATGCACGAAAATTGATATTGACGATTGCGTCGATAGTTTACAAAATAAAGAGGATTAACTTTTCATAAACCTCCTTTGTACTCCTTAGTCAGTGTACTATGTTGACTAGTACTTACATGTTACTTTATTTAAAAAACACACAAAAACAAATTAGAATATTACAACTATAGACATGTTTAAAACAAGCTTTTCTTTGCTGCATGTCTTGAAATTTCTACTCACGTTCCACTGTTCTATTGATAACATAAACTCCATTATATTTTCTAACGTTCTAACTTTTCTAGTAACGATCTTCTTTTGCCAACGATAAGGTGACAATCGTAACATAATGCGCATTCACGAATTTTGTGATTTTCACACCTCCACTCAATAGAACGTCATCAGACGTTCTTGAAGTTTGTAGCTGTATACTGACACAATAGAAACGTAAAGCACATACGTGACAACAACGTTGAGGAAGAAAAAAATCAACTGTCCCAAAATCTGAAGTCAGAGACACCAGGAAGTACAGCCTGTTATGCAATGGGAGCGATGCGAGTCGTATGAAACTCGTACGTGTGAAACGATGAAACAGGGCAGTGAAGGCGAAGCGTGCTCGTCTTGATAACCTGGGCAACTGGAAGTCGGTATATCACAGGTGGTAATGCAGAAGTGTCATAACAAAGCTGTGAAGGCGGTTCCAACAGGACGAACATATAAACTGGCAGTTTAGTCCTAGACGTGTCCATGCCATGACTCTCCAGTAGGAACGTTATCTCTTTTTTAGTGTCAGGCGTTGGTGGTGCACCACATCAGGGAACCTTGATAGAGAACGTATAGCAGCCACGGGCATCAATGCATTAAGAAATACTGTGCATAGGCGTCTGCATGAACAGGGACTGTATGTTGAAGGTCCATAAGGTGCATTCCATTGATAGCGGATCACAGGAGAGCTCGTGTGAAGTGGTGCAGAGATCAGCGTTCATGAACACAGAAAGAGTGGAGGTATGTGATTAGTGTCGTATGGTAAAAATACGTTGTTGTTGTTGTTTTTTTTTTTTTTTTTTGTGTGTGAAGTTTTTTCAAGTTTTTAAAACGTCGCTTTTTTTACATAGTAAGTATTCAATGTATTTCGCTGCAGATAATCAATGTAATCATCAGGCTTGGAGTTAAGCTTTCATACATTCGTCCCAGTTTACTATTGCTTTGTTTTCCTGCAGCCTTACGAAGCAAATTATGGGAATATTTATGCATTCACTGCCACATTGCTATACTTCCTATATCTTCACCTTGACAAACATAAGGAATTAAGTAAGGACGTATGGACTGAAGTTATTTGGTATAGTTTGTAACAAAATACTAATAAACCTCCAGGGAACTGAAGAAATATTTTGAATCATAGGAAGAATTTAAGTTCCTAGAAATAATACAGTTTTGAAGACATCTTTACTGTAAGCTGAAAAACTATGAATTTTTATCGAAATATGTTCTCACCCCGTATATACAATACGTTGATTTCTAATTATGGAATTATTCAAGAAAGATATCTATTTTTGATCATAATTACCGTCCGCAAAAATAAATTATCTTTAGCTCAAAATCCTGGGAAATAACCTGCTTCTATTCGAGGGCATATATAGAGGGTAAACCGAAAGATGTAGAAAAACTTTGGGGGGTGATTCCTGAGATCAAAACCAGAAAAAAAGTCCTCTGACAAATTCTCGAATTCCGCTTCGTGTAAGAGATACAAGGTTGCCAACTTGGAATCCAAAATCGACTGTTGACAATTTTAACTGAACAGAAAGGTGTGGCGAAACTTCGGAATGTGATTCCTGAGATCAAAACAAGAAAAAAATTCCTCTGACAAATTCTCGAATCCAGACATCTAAACAGGAAACATGTACATACGAACATCATGAAAAACTGTACTTACTATACATAGTTTCGCAGACAGAGGTGTCTCAACAAGCAGGAGCAGCCTGGTAGTTGATGGTTCTGTCGCATGACCAAGTTTCCCTCGGACGCAAGTTTCGCTCGTAACAAGTAACGTGGACAACTACGACGAATGCTCACAAAGCGAATGACTGAAAAGATAAGGACAGCGAACACACAGGTGATGGGCGAAGTCATGCAAGACACGCGGAGAACGAATGATAACCTGTAGAGTAACTATGGCCAGGGATGTACACTTCGCTCTCAGTAAGAGTAATTTTGTAACCAACATACATACAACACAGCAATGGTTTATTTACCTCTAGTTTAATCACAGTAAATATTCTAAATGCCCTCATAGATTTCAATGCAAGCGTTCACATGTCGCATCAATGACTGATGTACCCTGTTGAATGTTCCAGCCTGAGTCCGCACAGTGTCACGTTGCCCTAGACCTCCACCTCTACTGTTCTTGGTATCCCACCTACACCTCTGACCTTTACTTTCTCCACCTTCGGCCACCTCTACATCCGAAATGATGCAACCTTTTTGCTTGTTTTCCTAGGACCTTCCTTCTTGTTTTATATCAAGAATTAGCTCCCGCAGGTCGTCCACATCGTTCTGTTCAGTTTCAATTGTCACCAGTCGATTTTGGATTCCAAGTTGGCAACCCTGTATCTCTTACACGAAGCGGAATTCGAGAATTTGCCAGAGGACCTTTTTCTTGTTTTGACCTCAGGAATCACCTCCCGAAGTTTTTTCCACATCTTTCGGGTTCACCCTATATATGATTGTGTTTACTGGCACATTGTGTTTCACTATAAAAATTCGGTGGCATTGCTGCCTCATCTTTCGAGCTCCAAGCCTCACCCCTATACTGTGAAAATATGTACAAATAGAGACAGTGCAACAAAAAATATTTTATGTTATATGGATATTTCAAGAGTTGTATAAATGCATAATGAATAGGGAAGAGGGGGGCACCTTTGAACACATTGTTGGGCAAATTTGCTTCCCCACACTCAGATAATTTGTTCAGAGAGATAAATAACATGTGTATGGGAACATATACAGCTCGCCGAAGAAAATGATGTACTTCATTGTCACCTTAAAGCAAGGACAGGAACTGGGAGGCTATCGTTTAAAAATGTCCCCCCCCCCCACCTAGGGGGTAGATTTGAACAAGGGTGGGGTAGCTTTGAACATGGCTGGGGTAGTTTATAACACATCCTTAATAATATTACAAGATCATTTAATTCCTTAGTAAATGCTTCTAAATACAAATACGAAAGCAGAAGAAAGTAAACTAAAGTTTTACTAGCCATACAAAGAATATAAACTACGCAGTTTTAATAAACGTTGAACTTACTTGCTTGCTTGTTTCTTTATTGGTGTTATGAGGATTGCATAACCATTAGGCTTGTTAAATTTTGAACTCGCACAAATTTTGTTAATAATGTTACACATTGAAATGCTTTTACACTGTTAATATGTTGCTAATTTTTCTTCTCATCAGTAAGTTATAGCTGTAGAGACATGAGCTGCTACCTTGTTCAAATCTACCCCCCTCTTTTTGTTCAAAACTGCCCCAGTACATCCAATTACACACACATTTTGTTATGGGAGAAAGAGAAGGCTTATCAGAAAGCAGCAAGGGCAGTTTAGGAGCGAGAAGGAGTGTAGTTACTTCGTAAGTTAACGTGGAACGATATGCTACAGTTCTCTTCTCTCCAGAAGCTTACAATCTCTGAGATTAATACTTTGGTACCCACAAATTACATCAAGTACCAATACTTCGTCAACGCACACTCATGGTGAAAAACAAATGACAGCTGTGTGGCATGATGTTTGCAATTTATAACTGTTGGACAAAAGAAATTTCGTTTTATAAATTAAAAGTTATCTCCACTGTTCTAAAGTACCCCTCCTCTCCCCTACTCTTGTAAACAAGCAACTACATATAGGTTTCTTCTAATGAGTCTGTTGCAATATGGCTCAGAAGTGTTATTTTACTGCATATCATAACGTAGCCACGTCCCGCGACTCCCCTCGCGGTTTTTTTGATAGTATAAGAGTAGCTATCGGCACGTAACAGTATGGGAGCCATTTAAAAAATTAAACTTTAAAATAGGGTGGTAACGCTAACAACTGGGTGCCTGGGTACAGGGAACAACCACAGTATGTTTTGATTGTGTCGAATATGTATACTCAAAGATTGGTGCGGATACGTCGAACTGAATGAAAGAAGTAAATATTTAATTTTTTTAATTAATTGGCAAACTGTCAACTGTGGGAAATGAAGTACGTCTATGATCCACTACGTAAATACAAAGTTTGGTCCTAATACATTTAACGATATGGAAGCAACTAAAAATTTTACTTTTTTGAAATTGGTTAGCAACACTAACAACTGCGATGCCGGAAGTAAACAAAAGGGCTGTCCCAGTACCCAACGCATCTGTCAAATTTTGTGTAAATCAATGCAGATACGCTCAACAGTAACAAATATGAAATTAAATTTTTTAATTGTTGGGCAACCGTGACAAAATACGATGCCTGGAGTGCTTGTATGACCTCTCCCAATACCCAATGAACATGTATGTCAAATTTAGTGTAAATAAATGCACACATGTAGATTTGTATTAATAAAGGCATTTCTATAAGTTTAATTTTAAAATAGTGTGGCAACAGTGAAAACTGGGGTGCTTGAGGTCGGGGACACCCGAAACTTTCTTCTATTGTATTGAATGACGTTTAAGCTAAGTTTGGGGCAGATGCGGTACAGGAGAATTTTTTAAAATGAGTTTTTAAAAAGTTGACAACACTGAGAACTTCATTCGGAATATCTCACATATACCAAAAATTATTTGTAATCTAGGGTTTAATTTATGTTGTATTAGTTCTTAATTACCTATATAAAAGTAATTATTGCTTAAACAGATGTTAATAGTATTACAAATTGCTGCCTTAAAAAAAAAGAAATTTAGAAATAAAAACGAAGGCTGGTGGTTTTTTTTTTCAATAAAACGGATTTTAGAAAGAAACGAACGGTTTTTTTTAAATTTACAACACTACTTGTGATGTTCTCCGATATATCCCGGTTCAGTCTCGACAGTGACTCCAGACGTACTTTCATCTAGCACGAACACAATACGAGGTCTAGCCCATCCAGCGGAGTATTCTCCATGAATGCAAGGCATGCCTTCGGATTCTAGTTTATTTATTTTATTATTTTCCAAGAAAAAAACAGAAAAGATTTTGAGAAATTACGAAACTTCACATATCCTAAACCAGAACCCGTAATACGAAAGCTGGCAGTAAGTAGTTTCGTAAACTGTTCACGTGTGGCGCTGCAGTATTCTCGTCTATGTATGTGGGCGTCTACTCAAGATCTTTGTCGTCCACTTGCCTGTGAACGTGTGTTTTATTGGGTGAAAGACGCGGGAGAAATCCAAAATGCGTGCAACGCTAAAAGGTGCATTGAGCATAGTTGCCATCTAGAGGACAGAGTCTGTGTTGCAGCGCTGCCAATGTATGTGGAATTTCACAAAATGTATGTAATTTTGGCAGTTGTGTGTAATTTGCGTGGAGTGGAATATGTGTGGATTTTTGTATTTCCAGAAAAATCACAAGATTTCTAAATGTGTTATATACTCATATTTTCTTGACCTTACTGAGGATACTTCTTATTTTCGCCTTTCATCTAGAAAAGGATAAAAGTTATGAAGTACTTAATTACTTCCTCCTTAGTGGAAGTTGTAATTTCCGTGAGCGGCAACAGATGATCATTTTTGTTTCAAATTCTTTCTTGCTCCCTACGTCTTGTGTATACCTGCCGCGCCATCCTATTCCTGTTCTGTAGGAAAATATAATTTACCACCAAAATGAAAAGAAATTATCACCTTTTCGGTTCCCTTTTGCATGAGCTCATTGTTGAAACCTGGCATGCGATTGAAACACTTGTAAATCACCTGTGAAACTACAATGTGTCGAACTTCGTTACTCGAGGTCTAGGACAGTAAGAAAGAGGGAATTGCAAGTTTGTAAAGAACAATTAGATGGAAGTCATCTCTAATTCCCATACACAATTCTTTATAATAATACTAATAACAATAGAAATAGTAGTAGTAATAATAATAATAGTAGTAGTAGTAATAACATTGCATGCCCAACCTCAAAAGTCAGGATACGCCACTGAGCCCATCCAATGCCCTCTTTCACGACCAGTATGGAAGTGGCAGTGCGATGGTGTGGGCAGGGATAATTTTGGATGAACGTGCACCATTCTGCCATCCTGAAAGGATATGTTCGGCTTTTCCGGGATAAGACGAACCAGATTTCTTGTGAATGGACGATAATATCCTTCTACATCGTGCTGGAGTGTTGGTCGACAACCTTGCAGCTGAGGACATCCACCGCATGGACTGGTCAGTGCGCTTCACGACTTAAACCTTGTAAAGTATGTTTAGCGCGCTCTTGGGAGGTACTATATCGCGGCTCCCCAGCTCCCTGCGGAGTTTGTACAGTAACTTAAAATTTCAAAATCCTTGAAGAAGCATGACATTGGAAGCACACTATGCTGGACGCATTGCAATGTGGGCGACCATACCGCGTGATGACCACTATCGACTGCATCAGCAAGAAGCGATATGGGACCGGCAAATTGTACCACAGGTTTGTACCTACACAACGCTTGTGGCGTTTGATGTGATTTCTTCCGCAACAGCGTTGCCGTCTATGTGTCCTGTTTTCACGTTGTGTCAGTAGATATAGATAAACATTTCAGTAATGTTTGGTGACGTTCGGCCGAGTGGAAATAGGTGAATTACAAAGTTCCGTAATTAATTAACACAAGTGTGGCTCCTAA
This sequence comes from Lepisma saccharinum, assembly GCA_022664845.1. Taxonomy (NCBI): domain Eukaryota; kingdom Metazoa; phylum Arthropoda; class Insecta; order Zygentoma; family Lepismatidae; genus Lepisma; species Lepisma saccharinum. The sequence continues at coordinate 15,076 of JAGDQP010007154.1, forward strand.
CACATTCACTTTCAGATTCCAAAGCATATATTGAAACGAACTGTAACAACTTAAAGCTCCTTGTGATCTAGATGTTATTAAAAAAATGTGTGAAATAAACTGGTAAATGTTTAGAGATTTTCAAAGTTTGAGTGGAACATCTCTGATATAATTCGTTATATACATTATTTACTCAAAATAAAAGAAACTAACGAAATTCCAATAGGTTAAACTCATTAAGAAATTATTATAGACTTGATTTAAAATCAAGAATTTGAAAATATTTGACTTCACATTTTGTAATCTAAACTGATCCATGTAATTCAAACGAACTCAGTTTGAGCAAATCATAAAGCTATAGATTGTAGTTTTTCAGCCTCCTTCTGTGATCTACCGGCTAAGGTCATGCACCTCCGATCAGATCTGAGGAAACGGTGCGACCTTCAGTCCTACTCACACTAGACATTATAGCTAAAATACGAGTACTTTAGGATTATTCCTCCGCACTTCCATACAAAAGCCGGGATCGTAGGCTTGGTTTGTTACCTTCACTAGATACTATACGACCCTACACGTTTCCACCGAAGAGTATTTGTAGAGAGATGTCATCCCTCTGACTTGTAAATGGGCTTAGGGGGAAAATGTCTGTGGAGCTAATCAACTCAAAGTAAATAGAAGCAATTCTTGACCTAGCCTTCTGAAATATTATCATTTCTAGCCATAATTGAGGATCTAAAATACAGAACAGGTTTCAAAAGCATTGTGGTTCACACAGAACAAGTGATAATAAGAAAATGGAGAGTACGCTAGTTAAGATGGAATGTTAATAATCTAGATTTGGTTTTCAGTGAACAGACTGCAGTTACTAACTTTCGAAATAAGTTGAATGAAGATAAAAAATATTCAATGCATGGGAGATTTTCACTCAGTAGTGATGAGATAACATTTGTCCTATATTCTTTTTTCTAAATAAAAAGAGAGTAGTAACTAAGTGCGTGTTATTTTTATATATTTCTTTAATTAGGTCACCGTTAAGTATACATCTTATATATACCATCTGCGTACATTATATATTGTCTGCATACGCGTATTCATATATAGTGTGATGGGAACTGCTCCGAAGAGGAAGACACCACCAAGAAAAAGTTTTAAAATATCAACATATAAATTTTCGTTTGTGGCAGGTAATGGCTATATATATATTCAAGAGACAAAGCAACTAACTTTTACTAGAATAAATAAATGAAAGAAAGAGTATTTTGTCGCATACAGAGTTTTTGCCTTGTCATCAGAGATGGGAGAGGTTGGACGCGTCTGAATTTTATCTGCTTGTACCCCGATTTACTACTCATAATGTACTGTTTAAGTATGACGTTACATCTCATTCGTTTCTGAACACCATGCTTCCTGATCAAAGAAACGCTGCAGATATATGCTTATTATATGATAAATACTTTACGTACAGAGAAAATAATTTAGTTACCGTTACTCAATGTAGTACAATCAAATGTTTGGTTTTCAACATTACGTAGAGAACTCCTTTTTCAATATTATAAGATATGAAATTACTTCAAGTGCATCCATATAAAGATTCATATTTTACTATACTAAAATATTCAAACATTCCAACTGACGATTTAAATAACAGGAACGATAAGCAAGAAATATCTGCCAATTAAACAATTAGTTGGAATTTAAAATTCGAGTATTATTTTAATATACTAAAGTTTGAATTTCTAAAGAGACGCACTAGAAGTAATTTTAGCTCATAAATTTTAAAATTACAATAGGGATTCTCCATGTAATGTTGAAAACCAAACCTTGGGTTGTCCTGAATTGGGTAACGGTAACCTATTATATTTTTATGTATAGGAAGATGTGAAATTGGGAGTAAATTTAAATTCCACAATAGACTTTACTCTATAGTTCAACTGAACGTTTGTTTGTCAGTTTTTGAATGTGACATGCGTATGGAATAATCAGATACTCGAGCAAAATGATAACGTTCTACAAAGTTAAATAATAAAACGTAAATGTGGATTGTGTATTTAATTCAGATCAATTGTAATTATTACAATGAACTGTTTTGTTGAGGAACAGAAACTAAATCATTCAATGATAAGTTTAGCTTTGAAACCGAACTATTCAACAATTCCTAAAAACTGGTCAGCCACCACCTCTATGTTTCTTACTGTCGTCATGGTAATGAAGAAATATGACGTCAAGGTTTAATTTGCACATTATTATGTTATTTGATGACTTTACTGTTTCTGTTAGTTTTCGTTTATTTCAACTGTATAGATTTTTCAAATTTCCCAAAGAGAATATAAATCTTTAATATCAAGAATACTCTGCTACTACCAACCCAGAGCCCTGAAAGAGGACAAGTAACAAAGGAAGTAAGTTAACAAGAAATACTATTGAATGTTAAGGAATATTATTCACATGAACAACAAATAGAAGTGACAAAGTACCGTGATTAATTGTCCTGAGCTTGTAAGTCCGCTGAATAAAGGGTCCTTCACTAGATCATGAACTTAAACTTAAGTGAACTCGGTATTATTCTGTCGTGAGAGTACCATTCCACCCACTGCAACACGTTCGGGTGCCTGGAGTTCTTGTTTATTTCTCGTAGAACACTCATCTGCTGGTGCTGATACTTAAGTACCTGATCATTCTACGTGGTTGCACTAGTGCTCATCCTCCACTGCTGGTTGTGCCACGTAATCGGTGACAACATTTAGATAAACAAACCAGTGGTGCATTTCAGCTCTGGTGGCTCCAGGGTAATTTTGAACGTTTTATATATATTTGCATATCTACAGAGAACTTGACACAGTGAAGAACATAGTGGCACCAGGGCAACGAGAAGTGCCACCAAAATTTCTGGTGACGCGACCATGGTGGTTTCATGTGAAAAGGGCCTAAAAATACACCACTGAAACAAACACCTTTAAAAAAGTGCATATCTGTAGCCTTGTTACGGCATTTCAAACTTTAGATATCTGTCTTTTGCGAAAGTATAATTTCATGCAACTCAAGTTGTGCAAACTTAAATAATAAATCGACATGTGGAAACCCTATTATTTTCGGCTTTCTATAAAAAAGGAAAAATGAAATCAATACTTTTCACTCCTTATATTTATATATCTGGTTCATATCGCGTGTATTATAAATCACTCTGTCACTTGTGATTAAAAGTGTTTTGAAATTGCTGCCAAAGATTGTGTTGTCAAAGTAAATACTGCTATACTGAATCTCGTTGCAGAAATAAGATGAATGATAGGAACAATTGAAGTCAAGGATTTACGGAATATTGTTTGACAGATATACATAATGTAGTGATTGCTGAGTATGATTGATGAGATCTTGAATGGGATTAAATATTAGAAAGAGTCTGTGCTTCTCTTACTGTTTGAATGGAGCTATTAAATCACGTTAGGTTTTAACTGTATAACACTTATCTGTATTACAATCACGTTTATACATAACACAAGTGTATTCATTACTTTAAACATAACATTTGTGATGAAGGATGCAATCAGTAAACAAGAGAATACAAGAAGGCCAGACAAAATGTCAGTTTTTTTAAAAAATGATTAATTTCCATTAATACACACTGTGAAGTAATACACTTATTTCAAATTTTTGTGCACATATTTCCTAAATTTTCGTTGCTTTGTGGGGTGAGTTGACGCCAAATATAACACCTTTGTAAGCAAAGTCTACCAGAAATTTGAGGAGTTTGTAATATCTTTCTGAAGGGACATCAAGCTATAATATCGCTGCTAACATTTTAACTTCTATTGCCGGCTGTCGCTTATCGTAGTGGGGATCTATTATTTTTATTTATGGCCTTTAGGTATCTAAGGCTCAGGCCGGGGATGGAGGGGAAAGGATTCGGGAATGAGTCGGCCAGAGTCTCTACTCAGTACAAAATATTTTCTAAAACATGTGGTTCACTTTCTAATATTACAACCTCATACTACACGTTACATAATATTTTCAACAAGATGCATTTGCAACAAGGGAGAGCCGTTTTACTATCAATTGAATATATTTTACCATATTAGGATCGTTGTAACTTTTAGGACAATTATTAATAGAGACAAGAGAGACTTATAATGTAACACATGATCACGATTAAATGGATTGAAGGGTACAGGATAAAAAGAGTCCAAAAATTTGTTATTTTCTGAATTAATTAATTAAAATTAATTTTATGGCCGGTAACAGCACTATGGCTTACGCCCGTCTCGAGTTATTTCTTGAAGAAAGAAAAATTAACTTCAGTACTTCAATTTCATTTAAATAATCATATGTCATTATTACATTTAAATTAATTTTAGTGATAGTACATTTTATTTTTATTTTATTTTATTATTATTTTTTTATTTTAAGCACACTACTTTAAAATGTGAACAGTTTCCTGCTAAAAATTCCTACTGCTTGCTTTGCATTGACAAATCAGAAAGAAACTACGACACTTTAAATGTAAAAGCAATTTTTGCAATTTAAAGTACATATTTTTGAACAACAGATATTTGAATTTTGAATTTAATTTTTAAGACCTTTAGGCAACTTTGGCTCAGGCCGGATGGATGATGATGGGATGAGTTAGTGGAATGAAGAAAGTAGGAGGAAACGGGAGAACTCCGAAAAAAAAACACGCACACGATGTTTGTCCACCACAAAGCCCACATTGCACGAGCAGGTTTTGAACCAATGAACCCAAGAGCCAGAGGTGAGCGCTCTAACCGTTGAGTTACCGTGGCCCCAACAACATCGTCCAATCCTTGAGAACCATATTCTCCGAGCATAATTCTGTGAGACCATTTTACCCTGACTACATTTGCCCATATTCCTCAGCTCTAACATTTATTGTAGGTTGATTACACTGTGAACATGTGCTGGAATCGATAATGGTCAGCATTCCGATACACATTTCTTGATATGCTTACTAAAAGCCATGACTAACTTTCCCATGTATTTTGCAGTTTTCTCACTAATCCTTATTTACTGCACTACCAAAATAAGATCAGCATTTTTTAAGCACAAAAAATTAATCGGTCTTACCTTCTAACCTTCTCACAATATTTCAGTGTGAAATATACGGAGCAAAACAAGCGCCATTCATTTACACAAATGAAATTCATCTAATGTTCCAAACTCAATTCGCCGATTAGATTTCGAGATGTGTCTTGAAGCTTAAGTTGCCTCATATTCTCGACGTGCTCATATTCCCCCGAGTTCCTCTATACAGAGTAACTGAGGCGCCACTTACTTGTTTTGATTGCTGATAACGATTTGCAACTCACAACCAGACAAGTTTCATGTCATAGTGTAGTGTTTAATAGCGTTGAACATAGCGCAATTTGTACCTACAAACTGCGATGTGCGGACAGTATTGATTTTTTGTTACCATTTGAAGAAAACTGCTGCAGAATCGCATCGCATGCTTGTCGAAGCTTACGGTGATCATGCTCTTGGTAAGTCACAGTGCTATGCGTGGTTTACAAAATTTAAAAGTGGCGATTTTGACGTAAGAAACGAAGAACGTGGAAGGCCACCGAAAACGTTTGCAGACAGCGAATTGCAAGCTTTGTTGGATGAGGATCAAACGCAACAGCAACTCGCGGATCAATTAAATGTGACACGAGAAGCAGTTTCCATACGTTTAAAAGCCATGGGCAAGATTCAGAAGATGGGAAAATGGGTTCCACATGCATTGACTGAACGACAGCAGGAAAACCGAAAAACCACTTGCGAAATTCTGCTCGCCAGGTACAAAAGGAAATCATTTCTCCATCGAATTGTGACTGGTGACGAAAAGTGGATCTATTTCGAGAATCCTAAGCGTAAAAGATCATGGGTAACTCCAGGAGAACCGGCGACATCGACTGTAAGACCAAATCGCTATGGACGGAAGATAATGCTTTGTGTTTGGTGGAATCAGAAGGGAGTGATCTATTATAAACTGCTGAAACCTGGCGAAACCGTTAATACCCAACGTTACCGACAACAAATGATCGATTTATATCAAGCTTTTCGTGAAAAACGACCAGAATATGACCAAAGACAACATAAAGTGATTGCGCTTCATCATAGTGCACCCTCCCACACAGGAAAACCGGTCCAGGAAACGATTGCGACGTTTGGCTGGGAAATCCTTCCGTATGCGGCTTACTCACAAGACTTGGTGCCTTCCGATTTTCACTTATTTGCATCCATGGGACACGCGTATGCTGACCAGCGCTTCACATCTTACGAAAATGGCTTGACTGGTTTGCAGCACAAGAGGCACAGTTTTTTTGGTCTGGCATCCACACATTGCCGGAACGATGGCAGAAATGTATCGCTAGCGATGGCCAATACTTCGAATAAAATAGTTCTTAGCATTGTCATCCAATCACTGTGTCTTTTCTGTACATAAATTCCGGTTTCATATTTACCTGGTATCAACTGTCTTTTCGGTTCTAAAAAGGGATCGCTGAAGAAATGCACAGACTTTATGGTTCTGGTTGAAGAATCAAGTTATAGTTAATACTTCAGAACACCCTGCTTTATTTAGGACTAGGTGACCGCTTGTAGCGACAAATTTGGATGGCAACACTGCGCTGGGTAATTTTGAAGGTTAGGAATGGAATAAGGGTTAAAATTTTAATCAATTAGGATAAACTATTAACAAATGACTATAACTGGACACTTTTATTTTGATATATATAGAGAGATCACTATACAAACAGATAAACACAAATCTTGTATCGCTCATTATTTGTCAGTAAACTGTTAGCAGGATGTTTGCTCGTTCAAGATCGATCGAACATCTTTGTGGGGCTTGGTTTTCTTAGTGAGTATGAAGGTCGGTACCAGCGGAGATGAGTAGGCATGTTCGGAATTCCGGAATCGGAATGGCAATTATTGCAATTCATTCTGGAATTTTGAAAAGTGGTAATTCCGGAAAATCGGAACTTCGGAATTCCGGAATAACTGAGTTTCAGAATTCTTGAATGTCGAAATTTCGGAATGTCGGGCATCATCACCAAATGATAGAAAAGATCGGTTCACCGCCAGCAGACAGATCAACAAGGCATGTTATTTTCACAACAATTAACACTTGTTGGATAAGGTATAATACAATGTAAATAATTCTTACGATGAACGCCTGAGACTGAGGTTTCTAAAGGCCATAAATACAAGTCAAATTCTTGTGTTGAAATTCTATAGTAGCTCATGTCAAACGGAGGGTAATGGGTCCGAATTTCCGAGAAATTGCGGAATCCAAGTAATTCGGAATTCCAGAATCGACTTCAGAACACCCCTAGTTCCCTAGTGGTGAGTTTCTTTGCGCCAGTCCTGACTATATCTGACTGGTTTAAGCTTTCTAAATACCAATTCTGTAGAGTGAAGTGGTTAGTTATGGCAATAATTCGAGAATTGCCATTCACATAATGAAAATGAAGGTTTACTTATCACATACATCAAAATATAGTTCCGCTGTTTCTTCCAAGAAAATTAATGTTAACGATGTCATCTGTGCGTGGCTTGTAGATCAACATTGATAACCAAGTGAAATGAAACTATAAAGTTTCATATCCGGAAGTACTTGCTTTTGATTTCTATTATATTTAGTAAATGTTTTTTCGAAATATTATTTCCTGGTTTATGACACAAAAAATATTAATTCTCTGTGACATTAACTGTTGTATGTCTAGTTTCACAAAGTGCCTAAGAGAGGCAGTGCTCTCTCTCAAACTACAAGAGAACTACGAGATTAAGATGCGATAGTTTGAAAGAAAGTAGTAAAATATACATTATATCACATTACACGTTCAATTCAAATAAGCCTAATATTAAGTTAATTTTCTATTATTACTATCATCTTGGGAATAATTTATTTTCCCGGGGGTGCGGTATAGTCAGCGATTCAATTCATACAATATATAACAATAAATTAAGCCATTTTCGACCCACTACTGGATGAGGCTTCTCTCCGGAGGGGGGAGATTGGTTTACTGCTCTCACCCTGACAGGAGAGAGGAGCGTAAGAATTTATGTTTAACAAGAAATTTTTGCAATGTTATAATGTTTTTGTATTTGAACTTTTATCCTATATAGTATATTGATATTTTGTGTAATGCTTGTTTAATGTAAAGATGCCATAGTGTAACAAGTGTAAAAAATGCCTCTATTTTTTTAATTAATGATGAAATAATGCTAGTTAACGCACATGTTTAAATGTTGTTGCATCTGACACACGTGACGCGCGACGCATCATATTGGACTCCATGAAGAAGAATTGAAGTGAACTATGAAAATAAAAATAGTAAAGACATTCTGATAGACTATTCTATCTTCGTTGTGAGGACACCAGGGAGTACGCTACACCCCCCCGACACCCCCTAACACCCTCCTTAGACTTAGACAGCACCCCTTAAGGAAAATTTCTTTCGCGACATTTAATAGTGAGAAATTCCTGGAATTTCGATTTACGAAGACGGCAGTTATGGTAATACACAATCAAATCTTGGTAGCAGTTTTGCATTTATTCCGAAGAAATAACTTCTTTTGAGCTACATTCCTTTCTTGTCGCCTCGCAAAAATCCATAGCAGCAAAAGAAATAAGGCAGAAAACAATAAATGATCTGTTAGGTGGCTGCTCACTGCGGTGTTAGGCCGCTTTCACATACGCGCGAGAGCGAGGCGAGAGTGGAGCGGACAACTCTCGCGTGGTTTAGAAATACATTGCGAGCAATTAGGCTTTCCACATCAGCGCGAGGCAGGTGCGGGTTTCTCTCGCTGCGGACGAAAAAACACTCGCGTTTCCCTGCTAGAAACGCGGCGAGACTTTCGCGGGAACTGCCAGCTGAAAGCGAATTAAGACATTGAAGTAAACGAGCCGTTTCACATCAGCGCGAGGCGAGAGCGGGCGAAGATAGGCTGTATTTTCATCAATTACAACAGGCCGATAGCTAGAATGATTTTATTAAAAGCTAATCTTTTTGGATCATAATAATGTTGATATGAATGTTCATAGAGTTGTAAACAAGAAGTTATTTCTTTGTTATGAAGATGTATTTTCATTTAAAAGAATAACTACTTATATACATTTTTCAAGAAATTGTAGTAGTTTCACGTCGAAAATTTGAAAGTGAATCATATCTACGAAATTAATAAACAACTATTTGTTCTGATTTTTGTACAAGTAGAAAACATTACACAGTCTAAATAAACTAAAATAGACCGGACGCACCGGAACTGTGTTTCGGCAAATCAGTTTGAAGACGGAGTACATTTCTTTTACTCATTTTCTGTTATACATTTTATTTATTTGATACTGTATTAATGATGAGGTGATGATGACGATAGGTGTTCTGCCCGAAGGCAGGTCTTTGACCCGAAGATCCCTGGGCAAGGTGAACCCATGTTGGTTTGCCATTGCCTTCCATGGGATGATGATGACGTCCTGAGGACGAGACCTACAGTTTAACGTGGGATCCGAACCACTTATGTACCCACCGGAAATCGAACCCGGGACACCTTGATTACAAGGCTACGAGTTTAACCACTCATCTACCGGGGACACTACTGTATGAAAGGTCAATCCTTTTGCTACTTTAATTGTTGTAAGTAATATGGTTTAGACCCATACATATTTCAAATAAAGGTGAAAGAAAAATCTTAAAAAAGAAAAATCTCGGAATTATTCCACTATTTCGACAGATATCTCAAACAAGCAAAAGATATATTTTTGGTAACAAATAGTCACACAGCCACGGCAAGCCGATGTTGTTTTCTGAATGACAACAGGCAATAATAATAATAATAATCTTTCAAGCTGAGCCATTTGTTGAAATATTCGGGCTATTGATTTAAACCACACGTTTGGAACTAATATATTATTTTTTTTTAAATAACGAACTAACGAATTAAAGTAATTTCATTGGTACTCATATCATCAGAAAAGCGAAGAATTTCGATTTAAAAGATTTGGTTCAGAAGAACAGTGCTAGTGGATAAAATCGGCTTCAGGTCAGGTAGGTGAGGTCGCTGCAGTTCACCACCAAACATGAAAAAGCGGACAATTCGCCACCAGAAAAGCAAGGGTAGCGGACAATTCGCCGCCAGAAAACAAGGGTGGCGGACGATTCGTCCCCAAAAAACGAAAACCTGCACAAGTCCTCTGGGCTTGCGGATTGGTCTAGCGCCCCGCCCCCTCCCCCCTAAGGTTAAGGCATGCTGATCCGTGATTTTGCATTAAAAAACAGCTTTTACAACTTATATTTTGAACTTTTTGGATGTTCAGAATTTTTCTATTTTGTTTTCTTATAGGAAATTTTAAGATTAAAGAGTTTTTTTTTTTTCCTGAAGGCAATTTCCGAGGATGGAATATTCGGTGTAAAACAGCCGACAAGATTCAGCATTGCATTAATTTCAATTTTAATAATAAATAAATGATTAGTTTCTTTTAAAGCCGTATCTATGAAGCTAATTCCAAACGGTCTTAGCAGAGGGAGGAGAATAACTTCCTTGCGTGTGTCCATTGCCACCACGTCAACAAAACTGATTACACAGCAGCCCTGTTCACAGAGATTTCCCGCGCAGGCAATGCCCGCGTTGATGTGAAAGGATCAGCGAGAGCGAGCCGAGCGCGGGAGAACTCGCTCTCGCGCGTATGTGAAAGCGCCCTAATAGATAATGAGTGCATCTGAAGTGAGTCTAGCATCTCTGCACTCTAAGGGCGCTTTGGTTTCTAGCGACAGGAAAGCGAAAAATAGATACCAGAAACGTTCCTCCGGAAATATATTTGTTAGCGACTAATCTGAAAATAACCACCACGAGACCCCTTCGTGACTGGTTGTTGCCGCAAGAAGATGTCATGGCGTTCTACACTGCTGGACTCAACTTACTACTCAGGGTTCTTGAACTCAGGACTTAGCCCTTGGACTTCAACCCCTTCTTCGGCACCCAATCCCAGGATAGCTTACAAAAGTTCATTGAACTTGAATGGACTGATCGTCCAGTGATCATCAACATGTAAGATTTTTATTTTTTTTCATGCATTGAACAGTCAATAATTCGGAGAGTGAACTGAATATAAGTAGATGGAAGTACCACTTCCATGGAATTGTGTGTACTTGTATGGAGTGATTGATACCTTAGTCAAAGCTTATAATTATGTCATACTAATCTGAACTTTTTCCAAGTCCGGGAGAAATGTAAGGACATTTCTTCAGGTAGGCCGGGTGAGTGCCGTAAGGCATCTTTGTTTATCAGAAATATTCTATCGCAAAGTCTTGGCAACATTCTTTTCAACTTTCGTGCCTTGCTTGTTAACAGCGGGAATTTTGAATAGTCGAAGATTGTTTCGAATCTCTTATTGTTACAAGAGATGCTCATCTGTTCTTTCGTATACTTCTGGATACTTCTTTAGCCACACTTCACTCACAACTCAGATAGTCATCAAAGTTATCTCGTGACTTTAAGTTTTTTTTTTTTTCTAAATTGTAGCGTACCATATTTGAATTATTATTCTGTCATCATTTGCTATATTTAGCAGTGTAGAAGAAAGTTATGTATAATAAGTAATAACAATTTTAAAAAGAAAAAATATAAACTTATTTATCCTCAAATTATTCCAGTACAAGGCATCCTTCCTTCCCAAAATACCATCTAAAAGAAAGCCTGTTCGGCTTTAAATGGGCAGACTAAAAAACTCTTACCTATCTGCCCAAAAGTTTTGGCGGCCAGAAGACGCGATCCCTAACATAAGGATTGCCTGAATCTCAATGTCATTACACTTCACAAACAATATTTTTTTAAATAAATGTTAGTATTCATCAATTAGTAAAAAAAATATGGTTATGCAAATTATTCGTAAATGCAATGTGTATTGAAGTAGTGATGTTTTTTTCACTTTGTAAATAATAAATACGTTCGTTAACAAGTTTAGAAAGGAAAGTACACAACTGGTTAGAATTCAGAACCCTGAACATTTGAGAAGGACCTGCCGCTGTAAGCGGAACACAAGTAATGATGACTACCGCAAGAATTTTTATAGACATACATACATATATACAGTGTTCGATTTGTTGTAATTACGAAGTGGGGATCCTAAAACTAGTAGTTGCTAGTAAGATCCTAACTTCAACGCACTTCCTGTTTGGATAGAAATACAAAGATTTTATCTCTGGTTGGGATTATATTCGGAATCAACAACCGGGGATGAAATCCTCACGCACCAGGGAAAATCCCGGGCATACCCCTGGCAAATCGAACACTGCATATACAAGACTGTAGAATAAACTTACGGAAATACAATTAGATATATTTGTATTTATTTACGTTACTGAATCACATCCTGGTCGACTGTTCAATCTCGAAAACACAACATATAAAAACAAAAAGAATCCGGAAATCAGGAAAGGCTGTAATATACTGTTCGTGTCTTGCATTTTCTCTGGGAAATTTGCAAATGTGTGTCAAAACACGATTCTTATTTCACCAATTTCTATATATGTCACTGGTCACAAAACGACCACCTATAAAAAGGCAAGCAATTTCTTTTCTTATTTTCCCGCCCATGTAACCAGGACAAGATATCGACGACATCCCTGAACTTTTGTGACATTGAATTTTAATTACACCATCAAAAATACATAGAAAGAGGGTAATTGTACGAAAGGTTGCTGAACCTTACAGGTAACCTTACGGCATTTTTCTCTGTACTATCAAGTCACGAATTACCATATACCGTTGTGTATAACGTCGCTTTCTCTTCAATGCCAAGGACATATATACACTCCTCCCTAAATGTGACACAAACACAGAACAGACAGTCTTTAGGCATTAAACATTTATTAAAAAATAGTATCTAGGAGATGTAGTTTATCCTTCAGCGAAACTTTCTTTCCAATAAACCTGTTAAGTTCGATAATTTACATTCCTTTTTAACATTGATAAAAAAGATTTAAAGCCTATATACATATTTTAGTATGTTGTGTGTGCTAATGTTTGAAAAATAACTTTTTCAATCGCGCTCTCAATTCAGTTTCTGATATCCACTTGCGACACATACATAAAAATTAGTTCCATTTTAGTAGGCTTTCGTTAGAACTGATTATCTTGTATTTATGGAAAGCTATATACAAATTACCTTTCGCTGGCTGTATATAATGTATTTGCATTAAATATATAGTATAATTCCCAGTCCCGTGATCCAGCTTTTAGGGACGCAGACTCGAGACATACTAACTTAGGTTTACGAAAGTTTTCCCGCAGTGTTACTAGGTAAATGCCTGTATGGTACCCAGACAAACGCCCTGGCCCTTATCTTGTTCTTCCCTGCATCCAAAATAATATTCGCAAAGGAACATTACTTCTCAAACATATTATAGGTTTAGGCAATAGTTTCTAATTTGACCCATACATTTAAGTTAAATTAAATCTTCGCCGAAGTAGCAAAAACTGTTATATTGTTATCACTGCACGCCGTTGTAAAATGAATTTAAATATAAATTTTGGTTAGAGGCTTAATTTTGATTCAAAAGCATTGAGTAAGAATAATTAATGCTTTCCTTCTCGGCGTAATTGCTTCGGGGTTTGATTCCCAGTGGATAGCACTGGATAGACAAATGAGTTGTTCCGCCGCGCAAAGTAGTCATCATTTCCTCTATAGACAGTTTAGTTGACAACATAATTGGTCTAACTACCTTAGTCTAACAAGGTACTTTCGAGAAGTCCCTGACATTTGTGTGTGTGTGTGTGTAATATTGAACAAAATGCTAAGTTCTCTGGGCCCAGTGTGTATTCTACTAATTTTAGCGGCTCATAGCGTTAATTTGCATAGTTATAAGTCTTCATAAATCAGGCATTTCATCGTAAAGGGTGTTACGCTCGGACTCATTCAAATATAAATAAACATCACTACTGAAGACATAATTTGATTTATGACATCAGTGGTACAAAGAACAGATCTATATTTAATTTTTGCTTCCAATTAGACCTCCAGAGCTGTAATGCTATCACCAATCTTTACGTACTTATCCATAATCACCTCAGTGTTCCAATATTCAATAACATAATTAAACACACTTGAACTTGAAAAAGAAGCTGTTTAACCCATTAACTGTCATTCCCTGATGCTCCTGACAGTGTTCTATAGAAAAATGAAGATTTAAGCTGCTCAACTCCCAGTTGCACAAATGAATCATTCATTCGGTGTGCTTATTGTGTATATTTGTCGACTCCATAAGCCAAGTGATAAAAGTGGCATTGACGTAAAAAAAAGTTCTAGGTAATCTTCTATATATAAGCCAAAATCTAAGTTACACAAAATTGTCATATTATGGACATATTGGGGTCAAAGATGTCTTTGTACGGACAGTTTTGGGTAACATATATTTCGAGTTATATATAAAAGATTACCTCGAACTTTTTTTTTGTCAGTGTCACTTCTATTCCTTGACTTCTCATTTATGCTTAACCCGTGCTTTACGAAGGTCAAAGTTAGTAACCAAGCGGGGGTAACTGAGTTACCCCATGTATAATTTTGAAGAGTTTTCACAGGAGTATTCACGAGTCATTTTTATCTCCGTTGTGAACTCCTCCCTTAGCCGAATTGTAGTGTTCTATCATTATTGGTTTCCACTAATGTCATGTGTGGACAATAAAATTACTCCTTCCTCTTTCGAGGCACATGTGAAACCAGTAATACATCTTCACGAAACCCATACATAGATGACCTTGAGTCTTTTTGTGAATTTGGTAGAAATTCTAGCGAAATGTCACTCTTTTGCACGTAAGGTTCCAGTGATTCTCACGTTACGTTTTAGTAATTCCTCGGCCAACGGTACAGATGTAAGGAAATTATCAGTAGTTACTCCATGTCCGGAACCAAAATAGGGCTCAGGGAGGTCCATTACCAGTCTTTGCTCCTGATATATTTCTCTTACGTCACCACATTTTCCAGTGTACACTTGAATGTTTGAAACGTATGACGTATCAATCTCGTCACATATTGCTTCTTCCGATTCAACGACGTCATTTTCAGACACCTTCAACCTATAATGGATCTTCACCCTCAAAATCGATAATTCGCTATCTCATTCATCTAACGCAGCACAGATGTCAGCGATCACGCGGCCATTTTAGGCACCAATAATATGAAATGAAATCAATATTGCAACACACTAAGAAAATGATTCTTTAAAAATTGTAATTACTAACATCTAGTCCGTAATATACCAACAGTAGGGGGGGTCGAAAAAATCAAAATTTTGAGGATCCTTTTGCGGTAGTGCGGAAAAGTTGTACCTATATCTAAGTATTTCCTCCGTGAAATTTCAGAATCCTGGGACAATATCTTCTGTTCTGGCACGGGCCCTAAAGTTTCGAAAATTTGGTTGAAAAAAGAGAAAAATCTAAAATTTTATAATTTTCAAAAAATCATAATGCCTTTCGGGCTAGTAACAAAAAGTTGTACCTACATCTAATTATTACCTGTGTAAAATTTCAGAACTCTGGAATGATATCTTCTGTTCTGGCACGGGGTCTCAAATTCCAAAAATTCGGTGGAAATAGCAAAATATTTAACATTTTTTTTTAAAAGTATGATATTTATTACAGCGTCTTTCTGGATCAGGACCACAACGAAAATTTGCTTTTAGATATATTTAATTACTATAAAAAGTTTCAGAACCCTGGGTTAATATTTTCTGTTCTGGCATTAGGCCTGAACTTGTACAAAAATTGT
>JAGDQP010007154.1:31208-68739 GCA_022664845.1 Lepisma saccharinum
ACAATTTTTGTACAAGTTCAGGCCTAATGCCAGAACAGAAAATATTATCCCAGGGTTCTGAAACTTTTTATAGTAATTAAATATATCTAAAATAAAAATTTCGTTGTGGTCCTGATCCAGAAAGACGCTGTAGAAAATATCATACTTTTAAAAAAATAATGTTAAATATTTTGATATTTTCACCGAATTTTTGGAATTTGAGACCCCGTGCCAGAACAGAAGATATCATTCCAGAGTTCTGAAATTTTACACAGGTAATAATTAGATGTAGGTACAACTTTTCGTTACTACCGAGAAAGGCATTATGATTTTTTTGAAAATTACAAAATTTTAGATTTTTCTCTTTTATTAACCAAATTTTCGAGTCTTTAGGGCCCGTGCCAGAACAGAAGATATTATCCCAGGATTCTGAAATTTCGCACAGGAAATACTTAGATGTAGGTACAACTTTTCCGCACTACCGCAAAAGGGTTCTCAAACTTTCGATTTTTTCGACCCCCCTAACCAACAGGGTTAACCCACAACACTTTTCTCTCCATAAAGTAACAACTACGTAAGATATTGTTATTTCTACAATACTGTGATAAAGTTTGTATACTAAAGAACAAATACAAAGAGACGCATGAATTTACAAACACTTTTTCATAAAGAAATCCATAAAAATCATATGTTGGGGTAACTCAGCCCCCTTCGTAAAGCAAGGGTTAAAAGATTGGTTCATCAACACTCATAAACATGTACACGTAACGCTATGGGCATCTCAAAGTAATACCTTAAACACTGTATGCAGCAGAACAGTTCGTCTTATTCAGTATTTTACCAATATTCATCAGGTACTTTGCGAATGGACATTGAGCGGGTAATATCCGTTACGCATCCTTTTTTGATATTGCATGGGAATTAAAAGGTGAACACTTTATAATTAGAAGAAAGTTATGTTCTTTGTAACAGTGTTGTTATAATTCAAATTATTTCTTTATTAGTGATGTTTATTTATGTTTGAATGTGTACGAGCGTAACACCCATTACGATGGCCCTGATTTATGAAGACTATGAAAATTATGAAAATACTATGAAATATGCTGCTATGGGTCGCTAAAATTAGTACAATACATTATGGGCCCAGCAAAACTTAGCATTGTTGTTCAATATTTATTTATTTATTTATTCAAAACATAACACAACAGGCATTATGCCTAATTACAGTGCTTGGGTGCACATGATAGGAATTACAGGATACAAGAAACAATCATATTACTTCACCTGCAGTTCTTTTAAATTCTTTGTAAGTCATTCCAAATATATCTACATTAATATTACACCAATATCTGTGAGACATCGCGAATGTACTTTGTAACAATCAAATTGGGCAAGATTACACGATAAACTGTTTAAAACTCTTCCGTTGGTCGGATGTTATATCACACAACTATACATTGCTCAAAATAATTGTTGCATATTGCAAACGCACCAATGCATGATGAGGTTTTCTAGATATACGGTGTAAAGGTGTTCTGAACGTAATCAAAGAGCAGAAATCAGATCACAGAGTACTGTATGTCCTGCGGTACAAGCTTGGGCTAAAAACGCAGGCAAAACAATACGTGCAGTGGCAGACTGTCTTGACTCTTGGTACACTGAGTCAGGTGCGACAAGTTGGCCCCACCCACAGTTTTTTCGTTATATCTCGCTTAGGAATAGAGCACTAACATTCGGGTCTTATGCACTAACGACCCAGTATTTTGGGGTAAATAATTTATTAGTGGCAGGGGAGAACTTGTCAGACCTCAGACGATCCACAATAGACTCCACGAGAATGGATTACGAGCTAGACAACCACTTAAGTCCCCTCCTATCAATGGAGACCTAAAGTCTTTACGCCACATCTGGTCGGTTACCGTAGCAACGGCGGAGGTCAGCTTTAAACAAACAGTAAGTTTGGTAGCAGAAAAGTAGAAAATCAGTTGTAGAAGTAATGGTTGTTAATATTTTTCGATCTGTTAATTATTTTGGTGACCGGCGGAAACTGATTGAAAGAGCTGAAAATGCTGTAGAGTCGAAACATGTACGTTTGCTTACAAATGGCCGAGATTTGATGCATATACAAGGGAAAGTGCAAGAAAGGACATATGAACAGTAAATATAAGTTGAGGTGAGTAGCGAATTTTCATTCTGGTAATTTATGTTTGTGTAAAACACATAGCCTACAAAGGTAATATTACCTTTCGAAATCTTGATTTATGCTATACCTTGTATACTTTACCTACAATATCAATTTGCGCAGCTGTACATAGAGTACAAGGGTTGCGTTTTAGCACTCGTATTTATCTTCTTGAGTGTGTGTCCTTAACTATAACCGAATTAGCAACTTCAGTTTAAGCTTCTTAGATATAATTATCACCTTTTTTAAATCAAGAACTCAGCAATCAACGATGAATTATCCTCATAATCATATCAACGTATTGAAAATTGCGTTTAATGGCATTGCGAGAAAATTTCTTTACTTACGTAATTGGCTCCTTCCACTTGCTTTTTTTAGTTTCATTCCTTTGGGGAAAAAAACAATGCGTGTCTTTTTTTATTTTATTGTTGGCAATCTGGCACAAAGCACAAAACCATAACGAGTTGTTGATATCAAACACTACAAACCTACTGCTAAACACCCGGTTGTTTAGACTGTAACATGGCGGGTACCATGGCGACTTGCCAGATCTGACGTAAGGCTTTAGTTCTCCATTGGGCATAGAAGAAGTCTCGTGTCACCTGGGCATGCACCTACTCTTTGTGGACAAACAGCAATGGGACTTACTCTCTTTTTGGACAATACCCATATCAGTTCAATGATATTTGTGTAAGAAGGCAACGAGGACAATGTCTGTATTCCAACTTTAATGTAGTATGCTATCCACAGCAAGGAGGTTCTGTTATGTTTTGCAGTGGAATCATGCCGTAGGACACCCCTTGTGCCATTTTATAGGGAACTGAATGATCAGAGGCATCGCGATGGCATCCTTGCATTGTGGTTCCGTCTGCTGAGCGTTTTGGACCGGGATACACGCTGACAGACGATAGCGCCCGACGCTATCGGAGCCCTCTTGTGACTATCTTTCTGGAAGAACACAGAATGGTTGGACGTCGTATTGGCTTGAACTGTATTGAATATGCTGGGCTATCCTCAAGAATGCGGTTGATAAGTATGCTTTCCTACAACAAACCACACAGGAGATCTAAGAAGCCATTGTGGAGGAACGGGAGAAAATCTTACAGGCAGTATTGAACAATTTTGTTAGAAGTATGTCTAGTGTCATTCGCAAGTGTCTCCATAAGTGTGGAAGACCAAATCTTTATAAAACATGTTTCTATAGACAGACTGAATAGAGATAGATCCATGTTTAACCCTAGAATATTAGTTGGTTCGTTAGTGGTGATGGTGATACTTTTGTTTACTTTCAGAGTTGTTTATTTTCGTTTAGCTAGTTTTATTGCCTTAGCATCAGAAGCTCTGTTATATTTCTGTTTCCCATCCTTACAATAAAGCAATATGCATTTTTTGTGACGTTTCCGTTTCCATATTTGGAATTAACTAATACACAACTATTTATTATATTTCTGTTTCGATGTTTGCAATAAACCAATATGCAACAATTTTTTTTTCAGTACGTTCCATTTTTATTAAAAATTATTTTCTTGGCAGAGAATTCGAATGCAAGTAATGAAAATTTCGGATGACCTATACCCGGAAAACGGATAATTTGGAAGACGTATGTCAAGAACATTCTCAAGAAGAATATCTGATTTATTTGTATGAAAGTAATCTGATAATTCTAGTTTACGCCTACCCAGGAGCAAAGTGGATTACCAAATTATCCATATCACTGCATGATATCCGGTTAACCTGGAAAATATCCATCTGTATTATTTATCAGGAAATATCCTAAAATTGAAAATTGTAATGTTCCTGGTCGCATTTCTGGAGTCCATGCAAACTAATAATTTGCCATCCGATTCATTCACACATTCTTCATCCAAAGAATTCGCCATGATAATTACCCGTATTATCAAATTATCCAAGATGCGAATAGTCCTGATGTCCGAAGCATCTTCATTCTGTTTACTCTTACTCTAATATTGATAATCTGGTTCTTCTTATATCCGTACTCCAAATTCCAGGTAACTCTCAGTAATTCGTATACATATCATCCAAATAACCCGAATTTGTGTCATCCGAAATTTTCTTACATAGTTCATCCAAATATTCCAGATAGATGTTATCTAATCTCGACAATTTAGTGATCCATCATGGAAGCATCAAGCATCCGGATATTTGTCATCCTAATTATCTGCTCCAGAAACTGATAACGGAGAATGTTCTTCAGAATATCAACTGACTAGAATGGAATTACAATTACTACATACGCTTTCCGTCTTCGGTTGGCTGTGAGTAATAATTACGATTAAGTTTGAGTACGAATTATATTTCAAGTGATTTATGAAGAATGAAATAAGGTAAAATGGTATATTGTCCTCTACTTACAGTAATATGTAAATAATATAAATACCCACGGATTTTCGAATATCCAATTGAAATGCACTTTTGTTTGCACTAATATTTAAAAAGCTCAAAACAGAAATAATTCCAAGTTGTGACCTACAAAAAAATGTGGGAAATAAAAAATATGGGTTGTCATAAACTCGTACATGCCACACATCACATTTAATTTATTCTGAAATGATAAGGTGAGTATTTTTATCATTGATGGATACTTTGGCGGAGAATGACAGCCTTTTGTATAAAATTAGGACGTTTCATGTAAGCAAACTCAATCACAAAATTATATACATAATAAAATCTAAAGTTGTTTTTTCTCTAAGGGCCATTTTATATGATAAGGTCAAGACATAAAGAAAAATATAAAGAATGAAGCAGTGGGAGACATGTATGCTTGCGTTTGTCGCAAACTGAACGTACAGTTACTTTACACTTGAATGAAAATGATGAAAGCTAGAATAGAGAAACATGCTCTGCCGCAGGGGCAGTTTCCGAATCTTCAAGAGAAACGGCTATTAGGAATACTTTCTCGCATCACGTAGCATCTTCTCCATCAATTTGGCTGACACCATTTTGGAGCTGCATTTTGTTCTTGGCCAATTTTCCTCTCAACAGTTTGAGTTAGATCTTTCCTTTTCTTCTCCGTTCATTTACATCTCGTTTTCCACATCAACAGTATAAGAGGATTAATCTAGTCAGAAGATTTACGGGATTTTTCTTTTCCATGTTTTTTTTTCCTCTGGACGTTCTAAAATGTTCCTCTTTTTTTTTTTTATTTATTTGCAACCTGTTCCAAAGCAACCTTCTGAGATAGTATACAAAGCACTTGTTTTCTAAACATATTTTAATTCATCTTGTGTGCTATCTTTTCTGTATGGCCAATGCATATAGGCCTAATTTAAATATAATTTCCTTCTTTGTTATACATTACGTTGTGAAAGTAGTTTATTTCTTTAACATTTTAAAACCCTTAAATAAGTTAACTTTATATCATTTCTTGTGCACTTTCCCACCACTAGTTGACCACATTAGTGCACTCTTTCACGCAAGTCAGAGGTTAGTGATACGTGAATATATCAATCAATGAGCAGTTTTAGTATGCTAGGAAGTAAGTGAAAAAACTAGCGAGCACAGAGATAGAATGAACGTATAGTGTGTGATATACCAACTACTTCAACCAACTCACAAGCAAACATACTTATGGGAGAGAAAAAAGTTATAATTTTTCCCCTGTGTCATGATTAGGATGTCAAAATATGTGCGCATGCAAATTTTTGCAACCCGAGCGCACTTGTTGATATAATAGTCAGATTCTTGTCTGTGGAGAGTGATATAAAAGTATTGAAATATAATTATACTTTTAAATTGCTGAAAGAAACGAAAAGCAAATAGATAGTAATGGGTGCTGGATGGGTACTTGTGGAGGGTATATTCTTCATGGTCGCCATATTGAATCTCAATTGATTTTCTTAAATGTGTAATATGTCATCCTAATCTAGAATTTTATGGGAAATATGTTTCTGAAGTCAGTTTTGCCTTAAATATAATATTGTGAGAGATAAGGGTATGTGACGATAGCTTGGGGTAATGATACCGTAGGCTGAAAACACCTTTTCCTTTCTGAAATAACGATGGAAATGAAACCCAAATGCGTGCAAATCCATATCGACAAGGAAATATACTCAGGAACAATTTGTATGCCTTTATTTTTCTTTTCCGTCGTTACTTCAGAAAGAAATAGGAGTTTTCCGGCTTTTGTATCATTACCCCAGGCTAGCGTCACACACCCTTATTTCTCACAATATTACATTTACGGCAAAAGTGACTTCGGAAACGTATTTCCCGTAAAATTCTAGCCCAAAATGACATATTATACGACCCCCAATCGAGATTCAGTATGGCGGCCATGAAGAATATTCCCTTCGCCTTCCACCACTGCAGTATCCATTACTATGTATTTGCTTTTAATTTCTTTCAGCAATTTAAAAGTATAAAGATGTTTCAACACTTTTATATCATTCTCCACAGACAAGAATCTGACTATTGTATCATCAATATCTCCCAAACCAAGTGCGCTCGGGTTGCCAAAATTTGCATTCGCACATATTTTGACATCCTATCATGATGCATGGGAAAAAAATTATAACTTTTTTCTGCCCCATCAGTATGTTTATTTGTCAGCTATAAAGAACTCAGTAAATTCGTCACTTATATATATATATATATATATATATATATATATAAGATTTCGATGCAAAACTGAGTAATTTTCAATTTATTAGCCATATTGTGAATAAATTGTATGCAAAAACTGTTTATAAGCTAAAAATCTTCAGAACTTACGTTAAAAACTGCATAATAAAGTTACCATAACATTACTTCTTGCTTCTTGAACAAAAGAGTAAACGAATTTGAGAAAAAAAATATACAAAAAGTGTGAAATAAGTGTATTTTCTACAGTGTGTGTATTGATATACCGGTAGATAAATTTTAAAGTTCTTTCAAAAATTAATACTTATAGGAAGGTAACCTTTTTAAAAAAGAACAGAACTGATAATTCGATATATCATAGTAACAAATGTATTTTGCCTTCAAAAGTTTCCACTTGTTCACTATTATTATCAACACATTATGCTTGTAATTTTCATCGTGTGGTCTTCAAAAACCCTGAAAAACTTAGGTCTCGTTGCAATCAATCATCTTTGCAATTTTTATCGGAGATGGATATTATATAGGCCTATGTGTTCGATGCTGTACGCCTTCTTTTACTATGCCGCACAGCCAGGAATTACACAGCTTGACGTTTGGAGAACATGCTAATTATGTTTTCGGCCCTATGCACGAATGCTCAATATCTAATACAATATGAGAGCTGTTCTGTATGTCAGACTTCTTCTCGTCATTGTTGGTATTCTGCCGAAAGCAGCAGGTCCTTCAAATATGTGGCCCAACGTTCTAACCAGTTCCATTTTCATCTCTTTTATTTCTCCAGTGTTGTTCGCCTATTCAACACATCATCTGTTTCATTGTACGTAAGAAGAGCCATATCACCTGGAAATCAACTGCTTTTGATTTTTGTTCTCCGGACTGTAACTCTTCCTTCCTTATTGAAACACTATCTTACCGTCTCCTTTAGATATTCCATATTAAAATGGGCAAGAGACAACATGATTTTTCACTCCACTTTCTATCGTTATACGTTCTGCAAAGACTTCGTTTAATTTTACTCTTATTCTAGTATTAAAACAGGATTATTCAAAGTGTTCGTTCCACACCTATTTTCTTGAATACTTTTATTGAGATTTCCCAGTTGACTCGATCAAACCCTTGCTCTCAATTAGTAGATGGATGGTTTATATTTGATCCTATCTTGTATATAATACATCACATAAGAAATGTTTTTCATCAAAAGATAATTCACAAAACAAATTCAAGGAACAGTGTGATATGGGTCTGCAGAGAAATTTTGTTTAAAAATGAAAGTACTTGTAAAATGAAAATTCTTTACTCCTTCACTGTAACACTGAGAGCTTACAGTTCACTAAATCAAATTGCTATAAATTTGCATATCTGTGAAAGGTATTGCCAAATACTCATCTCACTTGTCAAGCAAAGACAATTCCACTATCTGTTTAAGAAACCTATATGTTTAAAACTTCGTATAAATCTATTCAGATATTAAAATTTAATCTAAATCTGTTCAGAAATTGCAAAAGGAACAATACGTCCAATTACAAGCTTTGGACGCCATTTTATCCTGGACGGATAAAGTTAATATTTTATTTTATTCTCTCTTTCGAATGTGGAATTTGTTCCTCAGTAATTTATGACAGAATATACTAAAGTGAAACTTGTATGTCATTTTACAAAAATATAACGATATGAAATCAAATTTGTTGTATCCATTCTCATGTTATTCTGTCCACTATGGATAAAGTAGACAATGAATCAAAACTTCGCTTTGAGTATATAATTGTTTCGGAAATGTACTAAAGAGCAAACAAAATACCTTAAAATCCATTTCCCGATATTAATTTCGAAGTGCTATTTACTTTCATTATTTCCAAGCAATGTAGTTAGATAACATTGGATTTGTGATCTCTTAAAAGTATGCAGTTTATACCTTTTGTTTTTTGTTTTACTTGATATCAGAAAGTTAAGAGTCGACGAAAGTCACTTGTACATTTGCAGAGATCTGTGAAGTTTCACACGAGATGAACTAGACAGATAAATGTAAGTGATGACTTATATGAGAAACAAAAACTGTAGATAAGAAGGAAGAATAGCAAGTCAAGAAGGAAAAGACACAAAGAAAAAGAAAACAGATGTGTATTTTTCTCATGACAGCTGTATCTAATATTATTCCGTTGGCTTGTTGTCAGTTCTTACCCGCTCGGATGAGAATAGTGTGACAACTTATTCATATATATGTGTAAAAAAGGAAGCAACATTTGTTATAATTTTGATTTGTTTGCGTATCTTACTAATATCGTGGAAGAGAAACCTTGGCTACAACTGCAATATTTGGCGAACTAAAATTTCTTCTCTGTCGTGAATGGTGCATTATTTTTCAATTGTGTAAGGCACCTATCATTATCCTGATTTAAACGCGGTTTCGGATAGGAAATTGAACTTTATTATTATAATCATGTCTGGTTTCTACAAGGCGAAGAGAAGGTATTAACTCAACCATTTCTTCCAACCAACCGTGACTACACAAACGGTTGCATAAAATAATACTACAACAATAAGTATACAATATATAGAAATAATATGAAATTGCAATGACAATCACACACTAGTACTACATGAACATGCGTGTGCACACACATATTGCTCAATCATTAGAAAATATAAGCAGAATCAATATTCCGTTACGTAAAAATTGCAAAATATTGCCCGATTTGTTTGCTTCTATGGATATTCTCGTTTTGTAATTGTAGTATTTGAATGAAGCAATTAATTTTTAATTCGTTTTCGAATCTGTTCTTTTCGTAGTGAAGTTTTACTTCTTGCTGGTGCTTTTCTGTTACTTATTAAACATTGTACAGAAATATAACATCTATTTTGTTAACTTCGCATCATAGTTCGTTTCTTTCCTAGCCGGGTGGCCTAAAACTATCTATTGTTGGTGTCTGTCTATTTCTGATTTCATGTATTTTCACATCCTACCCTGAGTAAAGTGGTAGGTCAACAGGTAGGCTGGTTGCCAGATAAATGACACAAAATATCCTCACACAAATGTAATTAACTATTGTAAATTAAGTAATTATAATCTCACGTCAGAAGTTTCCAACCTTCAGAAAACACCTGGAGATAATGAATGTTTCAACTGTTTTCCAATGATTTTCATGTTCTTTTTTTATGTTCACCTACCGAATAGAAAAACACTGAACTGCTGAACAAGACTATATTATTCGTAAAAAATTAAATTACATGTAACGTTTCGACCTTCTAGCCAAGATCCTCATCAGACATACACTGAGTCTGTACAAAAAATACACACATATAAATACATGCCCAATAATCTACCTGCTCCCTCATTGGCCGAAAACAAGCAGCCAATCAGGGACGCCCGATCAAGCAGCCTCCCCATTGGCTGGAACAGTCAATCAGAGACGTTTGATTGATCGGGCCGATTGACCAGCCTCCCCAAACGTCTCTGATTGACTGTTCCAGCCAATGGGGAGGCTGCTTGATCGGGCGTCCCTGATTGGCTGCTTGTTTTCGGCCAATGAGGGAGCAGGTAGATTATTGGGCATGTATTTATATGTGTGTATTTTTTGTACAGACTCAGTGTATGTCTGATGAGGATCTTGGCTAGAAGGTCGAAACGTTACATGTAATTTAATTTTTTACGAATAATATAGTCTTGTTCAGCAGTTCAGTGTTTTTGATCTTAATTGCAAGACGTGCAACTATGTTTTGTTGTCAGACTACCGAATAGATAAATTATTATCCTCTGAAAGTTTTTTTATACATGCTTGACTGATGGACGATTACATAGTTTGTTCTGATTGTGCATTAACATACTGATATAACGTTCTACAGTTACTTTGGTGTACGAAACCTTTTTCCTCAGACCGAAACACAACAATACCAGTCCACGATTCCTTATTTCTTTGGTCAAAAAATGCGTTTCATAAAATTATCTTGTTTACGCAATGATAATAATAATAATAATAAAATAGAAATACTTTTTGGAACTTAAATTTAAAAAAGAATTTTTCGTTATCAAACAACCAACAATAATCAGTGAAGTATGACCCACTACAGAGCAGGTATTACGTCAACAGTTGTGCAGATTGAGGAAGTTACATGATGAATAAACAGGTTTACTTTACAAAAATCATGTCACAAAGTTTGTTGCCGCCTTTGCAGAAACAGCTCAATAAAACTTTCATTCACCAGAGTACTCGAATTTAGATAAGTTTAACTACACAAATTCAGAAGACTGTACAATAATTATAGTTACATTATTTAAACATCTTTAAAAGGAATCATCGTCTTGGTTAAATGCCGATAAGCCAATCAAATAAAAGTAGTCTACAGATTGTGGATTTAGATTACAAGATCTTGAACAACCTGAGAAAAATGCGAAATCAGGAGATAAACATACTTTTCTGTTTCGTTACATTGCATTCATACGTTTTGATTCTCGTGGTAGATTGATGAGATATTTTTATCAGTTCTGTAAGACGCCACTTTACATAATTTAGATACTGATTGTTCGTACGCAAAAAAAAAAGGAATGTTGTTTATTATTGTTGTTAGATTTTTCTCTTCTATGGATTTGTGAACGATAGTGAACCTCTGAATTACGTTCGTTTGTATAATAATATATGTTTACAATTAAATACAGGAATACAATGGAAATATGGTGAGAAAATCTGTACTTATGAACATAACATATTTCGAAAGTATTTGGATATAGGACATCAGAGGTGAAGAGTTATGAATCTCGGTTGTCAAGGTAAACAACCTGTGATAATGAATGATATGTGATTCTGATAATATACTTCAGGCATGTGTCAAGAACAATGATACTATAATGAACAATCATTCTACTATTTCCTAATTGGGTATGTTATGTGTAGTAAAGAAAAACATAATTGGAATTCTATGATGAATCATATCTATTACCCAGAACTGAACTTAAGTATACTGAATTGAAATTAACCTCTGTCATCTCAAGTTAATATCAAAGTAGCATTCTATTGATCTCCTTGTTACACCTGTTATCTATAGTAGCGCATAGATGAAGGGTAACATTTTGCTGAAAATTTATTTATTACAAGTTAGCAGGGAAACAAGAATCGCTATTTAACACCGTTCTTGTAACAACGTGATGAAAAATCTTAAATTAAATTCCACTCCATGCCTTATAGAGATGGCGGTGATTGTGAATATAAACATGGCATTATTTAAGATTTATTTCCGCCAAGAATCGATATGTATGATCAGAATGTAGATTAATATAAGGGAACAGAAAGGTAAGCCTATCTGGGGTTTCCAAACTTCCCTAATTTTTAGTAATTTGTTCGTCGTCGGGTGTATGTTTTATGGGGACGCTCTTTGTCCGATTTTTTTTCATGCTGGTCACTGGAAATACTTGCAGAGGATAAAATATTCAAGTGTAATCGGTTATGACATTAAAATAACATAGCATATTTTTTTGTAATTAACTTTGTAATATATATAAATGTGGTATACAATATTATTTAATGTTTAAATCTGATCATTTATGTTTTTTAATGGAAGAGTGGGTCACTTAGAACGGCCTATTTGTTTTTAACACATTACCATTTTACAATTATTACAATCTATGGATTAACGTTACTAAAATTCACCTAAAGTTTGTGAAATACCTTCTTTCCTAAAACAAATGTGTACAGCAATATCATCTGTATCCTCCCAAATTGAGGAATATACCAGTCTTATTAGTACTCTCCGAAATTTTGTTCTTCATCTATCATGATACTTCTAATTTGTGTCTTAACATAATAACGGATAAGAAGCTTCTAATATGTTAAAAATATTTCATTTAATATGTTAAAAATATTGTAATTTTTAGTTCTGGGAGTTGTTTTATACTAGTTTATACTCTTGTTTACGTTTCTTCGCTTGCTTTCAGTGTAATATTTCATACTAGCAATGAAGTCACTACTAAGCTGTATGAGTTCTTTAACTTCGAACGAAAAAATATTGCAGAAAAAGTTGACACCCGGACTATATATGCCAGTAAAATCAAATGACGATTATAAGATCCTTTATACACGTTTGAGTACCTCAAGTACATGATTTTCGTAGAAAATTGTAACAATTCGAGCTTAGTTTTATATCAGAATTTGTAATTTGTGGGGCACGTACCAAACAAAAACCTTGCTATGACCTTTGAATAGAGAAAATGATGCTGCTTATTCCGCTTTTGGACGGTGAGGATGGACGGAGATTTAAAGCCCACTTCCCCCAAATGTTCATGTGCTACCTTCATATACTTCCACAATTTTACTGCAGCTCTAGAAGATCGCTGTCTTCTGATTTAGATAACCTCATATCATAAACTTTTCATTCTCATTACCCATTCCACTTATGAGTGTCTTGTGCCGCTGAGCAAAGGATACAATACCTGTCAGCTTCCTGGTGTTGCGATTATAGTCATTTTATTATTGCCATACCACCAGAATTTGAGATGTCATGCCCTCTCTTAATCACATCACATATTTCCTTATTGTAGCCCTACAAAGAAATAAATGAATGAAATTCAAGGTGTTGCAAAGCCACAAGAAAATTAATTGTTCTCGGTGGATCATCCGGGTGAATTCTCTTTGTGCAATCCAGTCGTTCGGGAACAGATATCGTCCTCATCTGGAAGGCTCAGAAAGAAAAAAAGGATGAAAAATTAAATTTTCTGTGATCGAAGGTAAGTGACAGATGATAAACCATTTGATTGTGTAAATTCTTTTCCGTGAGAATCTATCTTTGATACCGTGAAAGTGAAAAGGGACGCCAATATAGTGATTCGAAGAGCCAGAGGAAACCAAGGTTTTAGTTTGAGCTTTTGTTTGCTGACGAACTTCGTGGAAAAAAAAAATCTTATATTAAAATGTAGATCCTGAAAGAAAATTTGCGAAATATATATCCAAAGCAATTGGAAACTTTCTGTTTATTATTACACTACGCGAGGTTAAAAATACAATTTAATTTAAATAATTGGGTTAGGGAAATTATTAGAGAAAAATTGAAACATTTACTGGCAGACTGAGTATGGAGTAGTCGAATAAAGTAAGTTGTTCGCCAGAACTATTAGGACAAGACGAACGACCGTGACTCAGTTCGTAGAGCATTGACTTAACACTCGGGAGGTTTTGGGTTCGATCGCAGCAGCCGACCATTGTGACTGAGTTTTTCAGGGTTTAACTTCAGTTAAACGAGGCAATGTTGGGATAGTACCTACAAAATAGGCTCTGGCCAACTATCTTTTAACATCCTTTTCCCCACCCTATCCCGGGATACTAAACTGTTATCCCAACTACAAAACTGTATTATTTCCACCATTAATAGGTCCTCATAGAAGGGGAAAAAGACGACTACTCTGGTTAATCTAAGTAAGGACCTTGTCAAGCTGATGAATTACTGTGTTGGAATTTTCCGTGACTTCCCGTAATGGAGAAAGCATACCAACATTAAGCCCGCCCAATTCGTGTAGTTTACTAATAAAATAACAGTATGAAAGTTTGAGCTCTTGGAGCAAATATCAAATATTCACGTAGAAGATGAATTAAAGATTTATAATTCAAAAAATAGCCACTTTACAGAATCTAAAAATGTAAAGTTACAGATTTTAAGATAATCAGCATCCCTTACGTATGTCAACAAAAAGAAACGAAAGCGTTGAGGACGTTCCAGTCTGCTGCTACTGTTTACCTGATGCTGGTCTTCTTCCAGTCCCTTTTGTGAGATTGTTGTCAGCTGTAATATTGTGTCAGGGTAAGGTGAAGGCAAAATCAGAAACATGACAGGTACAAGACAGGAAATGGCATGCAATTAAGAACACAAATCCCCATCCATCACTACTACAAGCAATTTGACAAAGTTTTTGATTGTGCCATTAGATAGCACGTTATTTGAATTACCCAGAATTGTTTTCACTGATCAGAAACGAAGCATGGGTTTTGTTACACTGGTGAAATTATCAACTAGCTACCACTGCCACTGCTCTGATACGTTTAGCATTTGGATGAAATCTGCTTTGAAACAAAACCAAATTATTTTGTTATTCAATTTTACCAAGTATTTTCTGAACCTGACAGTACTTAATAACATATTAGAAATTAATGAATATAATAAGGTTTCTTTATTCGTGATATATTACAATACGTGAGTTCAGTTATGTTAAATGAAAGTTATTGGTACTGATTAAGCTTCCGGTTTAATCCAAAGGAGGCAACTTTAAGTTTTTACTCACTTTTACCCTTGTTACCGCTAAATGGCTCGTTTTTCGATTGGTGTCTTACTTCTTGAAAAAATGATGTGAATATGTATTTGTAGGGTGCGCAGTTCAGTATGTGCAACTGAAGAATTAAGATACAAATTTTAAAAGACAGCAAGAACAAGCGTAAGAAAATGAGCTAGAACTGAAAATTTGGTCCATTTTGATTTAAACATAAAATGGATAAACAAGACAAAAATTTTCATCTGTCTTGTGGCTTTAATAAACATGATTATAATACGTGAGACTACAATTTCGTCAACTGTAGTCCATCAGCGTAATTATTTACTTGAAAACAGACATACACATATGAATTCAAATTGTAACTATATACCATGAAGAGAAACTCTCAGAGGAGAAATAATATAGGTTAATGCATAAGAGGAAAAAAAAATATTAGGAAAAGAGCAAAAACGTAGTGGCAGTGAAGTGTGGAAGTAGGATATGCAACATTGTATTTCAAAAATATTATCAGAAGAACAAGCACTGTCATTGTGACCCTCTGTAGCGAACACACCGAACAAGTTGAACTTGATCGTTATTTCCAGTAGAAAAGATCAGAAAGCGAAAAGCACTCCCTGGAGGCTGATGATTGTCATTTATTTGTTTTTCAACAGGAAAATTTATTAAGTTTATTGGAACGTTGAACCCAGAAACCCAGATCTTTTTTTAAGCATATTTATGATCTATCCTTCGTATTATTTCACTGTTGTGGGTCGAACAATAATTATACTGGTTATATTTTTTTATTTTCTTTGCTATATTATCACCGAAACAAACTACCAGAATACAGTATTTACATTAGAGAAAGAATTGTAATATTTTTGTTCTTTCACAAGTAATTTTTCATGTGTTTAGTTTCTCTGCTTTAATTTTCATGCAGAGTTGCCCCTCGTCCCGAATTTTGGGATCGTCTATAATTTCTAATAATTGCCCAGTGTTCTGATAAGGATATGACGGGACACTTTGCTGTCCCTACTCTTCAATCTTACTAATGTTTTTTCTTACCGAATGTTTGAGATCGTCTATACTCTGCTGCTATGGTTGACCAGAGAAACCTAAACTATTCAAATAAGTTGTTTAAGTTCAATAATAATAATCGCACACTAGATCTAGTTCTGTCAAATCTTGAAAATGTTGAAGTTAATAGAGAATTGTTACCGTTGGTACCGGAAGATATCCATCACCCAGCTATAATAATAGAAATAATTAACAGAAAGGTCAAGAAAGGAAAGCAGAAAAGTAACACTTATTATTATAATTTTAGGAAGGCAAATTTTCTGATGTTGTATCAGGAACTACAAGCTATTGATTGGAAATTCTTACAAGCGTATCGAAATGTTAATAACTTAGTGAGCAAATTCTATAATATTGTCTATGAAATATTTGATAGATGTGTTCCTCGTAAGATAAGTACTGTTTCAAAGTATCCGTGTTGGTTCACCAAAGATATTATTCGAAAACTTAAGGTCAAGGCATATTATCATAAACAATCCAAGGTCAAAACCATGAACTCAGCACCTTTCTATCAAGAATTTGCTCGATTACGTAGGGAAATTAAGAAAGACATTAGAATTGCTTATAAGAGTTTTATAATTAATTCTGAAAATAATATTAATACCAACTCGAGCGAACTGTGGAATTTTATCAAAAATAAAAAAAGGCACCTCCCGCCAAATGTATTAAAATTTGAAGGTCAGGAGCTGTCTAGGACTGATGAGATAGGGAATGCATTCGCTCAGTATTTTCAATCAGTATTTCTATCCTCCTCTCACACATATAATAATCTTAATGGTGATGCTGTTAGTAATAGAAATGATGAAATAGGGACACTGTGCATTGACCAAATTCAACTAAAGGAAGTTGAAAATGCTATCAGAAATTTAAAATCGAAGACGACAGTAGGTTCTGATGGCATACCCTCATATGTAGTTAAGGGATGTGTTGATATATTTAAATATCCCCTATTGATAGCATTTAACTTATCCCTAAAAACATGTACTTTCCCCTACAAATGGAAATCTGCCCTGGTTTGCCCTATCCCAAAATCTAATAATTGTAGAGACATTAATGATTTCAGGCCAATTGCAATATTACCAGCTTTTGCAAAAGTATTTGAACAGATCTTATACAAGAGAATTGGTAATCATATTCAACCAGTTATTTCAACTAAGCACCATGGCTTTGTTTCTCAGAAATCCACGGTAACAAACTTAGCACTTGTTACGGACTACATAGCAAATTCGATGGACGAAGGCAAACAAGTTGATGTGATTTATATTGACTTTGAGAAAGCATTTGACAGGGTTAATCACAATATATTACTGGAAAAATTAAATCACTATCATTTCTCACCCACTCTGATTAGGCTCCTCTATTCGTACTTAACAAATCGCAAGCAATCAGTTGTCTATAAAGAATACAAATCATATGAATATTCTGCACTCTCAGGAGTTCCTCAAGGTTCGAACCTGGGACCTTTGTTATTCCTCTTATTTGTTAATGACCTTCCTGATTGTGTGTCTGATAATGAAAAATTGTTATTTGCAGATGACTTTAAAATACATACAAAAGTCGACTCTATCGGAGACTGCATAAGACTTCAGCAAAGCTTAGATAATATTGCAAACTGGTGTGCTATTAATCAACTTGGAGTCAACATAAGTAAATGTAAAGTATTATCATTTAATAGAAATAAAACCACTCATCAATTTGATTATTCCATTAATAAAATTGTACTAAACAGACCTACTGTAGTTAAGGATCTTGGTGTCAGTTTTGACTCGAAATTGACTTTTAACATACATGTTGCAAATATAACAAATGAAGCCTTGAAGTTGCTAGGATTCGTAATTAGGACGGGAAGAGAATTCAACAACATATCAACATTGGAAAAAATTTACTATGCTTATGTTCGCTCCAAGGTAGAATATGCTTCTTCTATTTGGAATCCATATCAATTGAAACACTGTCAACAATTAGAGAAAATCCAATCAAAATTTCTTAAATTCCTGACTTTTAAAGAAACTCGAATCTATCCTGCTTATGATAGTTACAATGCAGTCATTAAGAATTTTAATATTCAGAGCTTAGAACAAAGGCGCAACATTGCTGATCTGTTATTTCTTCAAAAAATTGTTCAAAATAAGTTAGATTGTATGGATTTAGTTTCGACATTACAGTTTCGTGTCCCATCATCTAAAACTCGCATTAGTAATACTGGTTTCTTCCACTGTAAAAAGGCAAGAACCAATATCTTGATGAGGTCACCAATCTGGAGAATTTGTACTATATATAACCAACTCTGTACAGTTCACAATGATCTGGACGTATGCTATATGTCACCTAAAGAATTTAGAGATGCAATTGTCAATAAACTCTGTACAACTACTTTGTAAAGCTCAACACTATAATTAGGCCATTGCCTGTTGTGTTGTCACTAAATAAATAAATAAATAAAGTTCTCTCATTTTGAGAATTTCAGTGTGTTGAACTTCAAGGGTCAAATGAGTTTTGAGAGTCTTGTAGATATTGTAAATTCCCGTACTACAGATGTAAACGGAGATGAACTGTACCCCGAATTGTCAGTTCTTATCAAATGTTACTGAAACATTTAAAAATTTCAGATTTACCAAGGGAGGAAAGTTTGGCATTTCTTTACCAAAACATAAATATTATATAATAAGTTACAAAGATGGTGAACTGTGAACAATGTGTACATAGTACAAGTTTTTTGTTTCTCAGCGAAACACTTGCAATGGTAACAGTGTGCAACATTTCTTTCCTGAGAGCTATTGGCTGTTCCTAAAAGTGTTTCGTCTGCTGAATTCTAAAATATAATTTGTTCTTCTGCACCAGCCTTCAATTTTGAGAAAAACGTGCACTGATTAGAAAGTCATATTGGGGCACTTCCCTACGTGGAGTTTGCACCACTGGAGTGTAGAGATGGAGTTCTGTGGTGTCAGAGGAGATGCTACAACTCGCCAATGTGTTATTCCATGCTGCAAATGAAGCAGAAGTGACTTTTTTAAAATCCATCATAAAAGATACACTTTTTGTACACTTCGCACTCAATATTAGCGTAATAATATCCAGTTCCTATCTCGGGACCTTTCAGTTGAAATGGGCAGCTATTTTTTGGTGTATGGCCTTTCAGTATGACCTTGATTCGCCTAGCGAATTGTGAAGGTAGGTTTCTTTATGATCTTATTGACGGTTTTCTTGTAAGGTTGATAGAGACAAAACGTGGGCCCCACAGTTGTGCTGTAAGTCATGTGCTGATAATCTCAGAGATTGGTTGAGGGGCACACTTTCCTCAATGCCATTCGCTCTACACACGATTTGGCGTTAACCACATGCCCATACAAGTCACTGCTATATTTATGTAACATTATTAGTACATTTCTGCCACTTGTACGTCACATTATTGGTTTGCCTATTTCTCAAAATCTAAGCTTGATAGAAAGAAACGGATTTCACTGCAGTGATCAGTCACACTGATACTATGATACCTGCATCATATTTCTCAGGAAAGAACTAAACGTTGAAAATTTGTTGTACAGTGTAAGGGAAACAAACTTCATAGGAAATCTATGGAAATTGAACGTCTTGTTAAAATAAACTATAACATGAGTTGCTCACAGTTCTATCAATATGTTCCAGTGCTCGAAGTTGAGGGGGTGTGGGAACGAGCGGGCAAGCAGTGCCCTTAGCTTTTTCATTTTGGATTACCTACCTCTACCTTTTTATTAATGGAAGCTCATTGCATTCACTTTTAATAGTCAATTGCCGCCACTAGGTGCAAGCGCCCTTACCTTCTTTAACCCATTTCTGCAAGTGTTCCCTTACCTTTCCTAACCCACTTTTGAGCACTGATGTACTCTCTATAGGTAGATTAGAACAATTTCTAGACGTCACTGCAAAGTTCTAGTTTTACTGATTTACACAAGGCGTCATGAGATATCGAGATTAATAATTTTAGACAGGTCTATTTTAACTATAAGATTACTAGTTTATTTTAAGTATGTATGACTGCTTAAAACTGCTGTATCTGAACTGTTATACCAAAGCTACTTTTGACTAAAATGGCAACCCTATTTTCATGTGCAGTAACAAACGAATAACAATTATGGATGTACATCAATCTATTTTCCCTCCATTTCCTTTCTTTTCCGGATATGAATACACAGAACACGTCTTATAGGTAGCTTCGTATTCAACATGCGTTTCCTCTATCGTTAAGAGAATGTAAATAGCAACTTTACACCTATACTCAAAATACTTTTAACTTCAGCAAGGTGCCCAAAAGGAAACTGGATACAAGTATGAAATAATTTTCCGAACGGTCATTCATATACCCATTATTTGTATTGGATTTGTGCGATTTTAAATGTCTAAAATAATAAAATTATATGTTGACCTACTTAAAGTTGTCTCCCTCCCCATCCACACCATTTTGGTACCACCTGTCAAAGCTGTACAAAAGCTCGTAAATTTGACGCTACGTCTACAGGACAAAAAATGTATCTGTCGTTAGCGAACCGGTTTCTTGCCAGGAATTGGTCCAGATGGTGGAAGATGTTGGTATTCAGTTGGGTTTCTACAACAAATTAATTCACATTTGTAAACAGCAGTGTATGAGATATTGGCAGCCATGCATAATCTGTTAGTGATTGTATATAAGTGCTTTCGAATATATCTTATATATGTCATTTTACGTGTGTTTCATCATTTCATAAATTCGGTGAATTGCGTCAGTACCCACTGGAAAAACAGTCTGTTCATCCAGAACTGGTTCCCCGTTTGCTGTTTGTCTCAGTGTACTCTTGTAAATAAACATTTTGAATTCGAATTTTTATTTATGGCCTTTAGGCATCTAAGGCTCAGACCGGGATAGGGTAGGGAAAGGATTTGGGAAAGTGTCGACCAGATCCATTTGCCTGGTGTGACTGAGGAAAACCCCTGGAAAAACTCAGTCAGGATTGTCGGCCACTGAGATCGAACCCACGACCTCCAGAATGCTACGCCAACGCTCTACCACGGAGCTACGGAGCCTCGGTAAATAAACATTTTGTTAGCGTAGTTTGAGACATTGTTAATATTATGTTGATTTCAGCCAGTGGCAACTTGTGGTCTAATGATCTACTTCTATCCAAGTCTCTGGAGATTCACATTTCACCACATGTGGTGGTGCAATGTATAAAAATTCCTTGTTTATTTCTGACGACTATAGAGAATTTCAAACTTAATACGGCATATCTTCTTAGTTAGTGTCAATTTATGTATACAGTTCTACACACTTTCTAGAGTTGTCAACCGGGTAACATAAACAGTGCAATGTTAGACACTACTAAGCTTGTCAACTATCGCGTTAGCAATTTGCTAGTGTTCAGCTTTCACGATTTCTTAGGAGTTCATCCAAAACAGCTGATAAATGATCGATGAACATAAGATAAATTTACCAGCGTTCTTGCAGCGACATAATTACTCTATTAGTTTTTCTTTCTTTCCTTTGTGCATATCGCTACAAATAAGATTTTAGATTTTTTAAACTTTCTACCTCATTTGTAAAATTAATAATGATTGATATGGTTAACCGGAGCGGTTTTCGTAACTAAATAACTTGGTTCTACGTAGTAGTAACCATAACACGTTACCTTTACACCCGCGTTTCATCTATTTATATTATATATTGGTTACCGTGTATAATCGGGTTACTCCGTCATAACCACAACCACTAATGAGAACTCCCTTGAGGGACAAAACGCCCCACTTCGGAAAAGAAACATTTATGGATAGAGTATGCCGAACTTCTGTAACATTCAGGCTTAGCTGTTAGATATTTTTAGATGCCCATATTTTGTTTATCAGAAGCAGACGTTCTCAATGCATACTGCCATTCAATTTGGATGTTCCAAAGATAATCTTGGAAGAAAAAGTTGAGTATAAATCAAAGCAATTTCTGCAAGGTTGTTTGATATATTGAGGCAAGGTTGTTTCTTATTGGGCTTTAGGTAGTTGTGATTAGAAATATTATGAAAGAGTCTCAATTGTTTTCGCGTACTTTATAAAACTTGTTGTTTTAATCTATTTTTCTCTATTTCATTTTAGGTAAGTCTCCAGAAAGGAATAAGAACGCACATTTGCAGTTGTATACATCCTTTCTAAACTGTAAGTAGAGTAATACTGTATTCTTTCGCGAGGCCAAATTTTTTTCTATGCTGATTTTGAATTACAAATTCCGAAATTTCGCTCTGCGGGATATTGTGACACGGATTTCTCTTTACTTCGTAGTTGTCAGGGATGTAATCCTAAATTTTTAGGTGCGCATACGTTTAGCTTCTTGTAAGGAAACCTCTCGCCTACTATCCCATATAACTGCGTATTTCATAAATTTTAAGTGGGTATACGGTGACGTCTTAAACATTGAGGTGGGTATACCGCGTATACCCTCCATTACATCCCTGCTCATTGTACTTGAGTATGAGTAGGAATTATTTTGCAAATTTTGTAATCCGTTCGCAAGCGCAATGAAACGAGCGTCGTAGATTCGTTTCCCTAACACAATAAATGAAATTTGTTCGTATTGAATTGAATAGTGTTTATTAACTTTAGACATGTTTGTCTCTGGCTGGAATAGGGTAGATAATAGGATTTGAGAGGAAAGTCGTTCAGAGACTATTTTTAATATACCATCCCGGCATTATTTTGGTGGAACTGAAGAAAAAGCTTCGGTTAAACTTTAGTCAGAACGTCCGGCCTCTGAGGTCTAACCCAGGATCTTCCGGACGCGAAGTCAGCGCAAAAGTAAGCAAAGGTTGCTCCTATTCACACTATAAGAAAATAATGTAACGTTTTAGGATTATTGAAATCCGAACGTACTCAAATTATTGATTTATTGATAATATCGATAACGAGGATCAGGAATGCCCTGGAATAAGTAGATAAAATACAAAACATAATCGTATTGAAGAATAAACAGATACTTCTGTCCCTTTCAGAAATCTATAATACTGACAAAGAAAATCTATTTGTTAAAAAGAAAGAGAAATCCGAGATTTATATGTTTTCACTTGTTCAAAAGATTACTTTGTAATATAAGAAATTTCTTTTTGGTTAAACAAGTTGCATTTTACTACTATTCTTAGCGACTTAATCTACATTGCAGTTTGTGAAGTGTAAAAAATGTGCATAAGTATATACAAGTATTTTACCGAGTGAAATTCTCACTTTGGCATAAAACATTCCTCTTAGCCAGCTAATGAATTAGAAAGTAAAAGAAGGTCAGAGAATTCATTAAACTTGTCCCAATAGCGTGACTTCTAACGAAAAGCCAAAAGAAGAGTAAAAAAAGATATCTTCAGATTGGAATGAGTGGGTCGCCTGTTCTTTATAAAGTAGGCCTTGGCGATCAAATCTTCGCCATGTCAAAAACATTTTAAACTCTCTAAAAATAGTTAAAACATTTTTTGTTTTGTTTTTGTTCTTTCTAAAGATTTTGTACGGTTCGTTAACATTCTTTTTTCTCTAATGTTATTCGAGATTCACGAAAGCAGTGTTTTCATGTCAGCATAGTTAATTAAAAGAATGTTTTTGTTCTTCGACACTTGCCAAATGTAAGTTAATTTTTCTTTTTAGGAGTATATGTTAAACGAGTTTTGTTGAAACCGAATTTGGAGCTTTGCTAAATATTTATGTATCATTTTCTACCAGAGGTTTCAAAACTATTTCGGTTAGCATACTACTACGATTACATACAAATTGTAAGAAAAATAAGGTAAAACGTATTATTTTCCAGGAAGATAGCCATTATATTTTTATTATCATGAAAATAAAAAATAAATATTATTTCGGAAGGAAACATCTGTTTCCGGAAACATTTGCCTATATAGGAACTAAGGAATAATAGTCCGTCTAGGCGTCAGGTAGTTTTGCCTCCGAAAAAGTGAGGAAGTTTTGATTTGTACATTTTAGTGTTCTTGATATACTTAGCCGCTCGAGCCACCATATTGCCAAAATGGCGGCTAAAATCATTTTTTTTCGAAATATCTCGATTTCAGTGCATCCTACGGCAAAAGTATCTATTTTATAATCGAAAGTGGAGAAAATTTCCTACGAATTATGTCATATACATTTTCTTGTAAACCTAATGGTTTTCGCACAACAGCCGTGTGAACTTTAGCATATTTGTAAGTTAGCACAAACACTTTAGGATTCGGGTCACAAAGCATAAGCTTCAGGAAAAATATCCGAACACCGAAATAACTCGAAAATAAATAAAACACATTTTAAAGATATACTTTTCTTAAACAATTCCTACGCCCCTACGTAAAAGTAAAAAATAATTTTGTTTATGCATAACTAAAATGAAAAGCATGGGGCCGCAAAGTTCAAGAATTTATAAAGTCACTTTACGATAAAGAGCACCCGATGCTTTTCTTTTAGACATGCATAAACAAAATTATATTTTACTTTTTAGAACGAATTGTTTAAGAAAAGTAATCAAAAACTAACATTTTAACTATTTATTAACATTCAAATAATGTTAGCTTCTCATTCAAAAAAAATTGGCGAAAAACGTTTTCTCCTGCTTTTTTTTTTCGGCGTTCAATGTTTCGCCGAAAGTAGTAGCCATTCGCGATCTCTCGGGCGCATTCGGCTTTTCCTCAAATGCTGTCGGCAGACGCTTGTGCTCGGCTCACCCAAGTTGATTAATAAATTCACTGGTCAAAAGTCAAGGATTGAGATTGATTAGAATTGTAGCAACAAACAGAAGCTGAAAAAGAGACAGATAGAAATGGGAAGGAACTTCCAAAATTGAGGTTATAACAGAAATATGGTCAAATCTACACTAACGAAACTTCTCGGACAGACTACTAGAAAAGAAACACGAAATAAACAAAGAGGAAATAGAATAATTTTTCCTCTCACTTACCATCTATGAAAACAAAATTAAGAAACTGGTCCAAAGTTTTAGAACAATATCAAAAGGGAATATAGTAAAGAGGAGTGGTGGACCAGAATGTCACAGGAAACACCAATGATAGCTTACAGGAGACCCCACAATCTGAGACGCATGCTGACCAAGGCAACCACTAAATCGAATTATTCCAATATATAACAGAGCCTACTCAGGACTGAACCTACAAACAAAACAAAGAAA
This sequence comes from Lepisma saccharinum, assembly GCA_022664845.1. Taxonomy (NCBI): domain Eukaryota; kingdom Metazoa; phylum Arthropoda; class Insecta; order Zygentoma; family Lepismatidae; genus Lepisma; species Lepisma saccharinum. The sequence goes on from JAGDQP010007154.1 coordinate 56,412, forward strand.
CAAAAATCTAACACCGACAGAATGCTGGGTCGGTACCTAGAAAAACGGTCAGGAACACATGACAGCATAGCTCTATACTAATCACAAAAATTAAAATTACAGGACCCAACAAATCGGCCAAACAGTAACAAACCAGAAGGTAGAACCCCTCCTCCGGATATGTCAACCTTAAACAGGTTAAAGAGGGTATATAGACCCTTCTAAAAGAATAACACCAACACCACTGGTGACATTACAGATGAATAATAATAATAATAATAATAAAACATACGACATGACAACCAGGACTGCCTTACACAAATGAGGGCAATCACAACAATACGGAACGATTGACCGAAATCAAATTACCAAAACAGAAAGAACTAAACGCTTTTACCAACAGTACAACAATAATTATAATTACTATTAATAAGAATAAAAAAAATGACAACACAACCACTACTTGAACAATAAACAGGCTTACATAACCAGAGGCCAAAATGACAATGCAAAAGCGACCATACAGGAATAGAAACCAAATAATAATAATAACCAAGACATAGAACGAACCCAGAACCTTCCAAATACTACCCAGTTTTAGGGGCCCCTCTGAACGGAAAATTATATTGGGAAACAATGGAACCGGAGACAAGAGAACTGAATCAGCTCTATGAATAACAAATTAACCGAAACATTATTAACAATAATAGATAGACACATTTCAAACGATTTGGAAGAGAGAGCTCAATCTCATTTGGGACTCACATGACTATAGGGTTCTTAAAACTGAGAGAGTACCACATCCACTTGACAATGGGAAATAAACCTACTTTTCGGAACCCGGTACAGCCGGAAAACTGATACATACAGAGTGGAAATAGAACTAGATAATCATTGTCTAAAAACTTACAGGATGGAAAAGAAAAGATAGAAAAAAGGAAGCAAAAATAAGAGAGGAAAGGGAGGAGGGTGAAACTACCCAAAAGAGAGACCCTACAATTTATGAATATTTAATAGCTAGTGCGTAAGGAAGGAGCGGGCTCCGGTCCTCACATTAACCAAAGAACAAGATAAAATTATAATTGTAATAATGTAATATAGATAATATAGTAATACTAGTTAATAAAACTAATGAAAATATTACTAAAATAGTTAATAAAACTAATGAAAATATTTCTAAAATAGTTAATAAAACTAATAAAAATATTACTAAAATAGTTAATAAAACTAATGAAAATATGACCAAAAAGTGAAAAACTTCAATAAATTACAAATATACTAGAGTTCAGTCGGCTGTTGTGCGAAAGCCTAGGTTTACAAGAAAAATGTATATGACATAATTTGTAGCAAATTTTCTCCTTTTTCGATTATAAAACATGCTTTTGCCGTAGGATACACTGGAATCGAGATATTTTTAAAAAAAACTGTTTTTAGCCGCCATTTTGGCAATATGGCGGCTCGAGCGGCAAAAGTACGGGGGTGCAAATTTAGTATGTTATCAAGGACATTAAAATGTACAGGTTCATGAAAAAATCAAAACTTCCTCACTTTTTCGGAGGCAGACCCCTTTTTTTCGCCCTGGCGCTTGCACTATAATATCGTTTAAAAAATGCAGTAAATAAAACCTCGATATAACAGTTTTCAGGACACCCAAGAAATATATCGCTATATCCGAGTTATCATAGGTTTGAAGGGTTAGAAAATTTCGTTTGGGTTTACATTTATACATACAACTTACGGAAGGAAAATAAAGAAAAATATAAAACCTTACGGAAGCAAAATAAGGGAAAAGAAACCACATTTCTAATATGTTCAAGAAAAACTTTTATTATCTATTGTTTATATTTTACGTTAAGGCGTTAGAAAACAAATGAAATGATTTTGCTTTGCATCTGTAAGTTTTCCAGCAATGTCCTTTTAACTTTCTGTATTTCTTCGCAATTTCAGTTTCAGCTCAGCTCACACTCGCAGAACACAGCACATTTACCCTCCCCTAAATTTATAATCTGCGTAACACGTGCTGTTATTTATTTATTTATTTTCGCGTTATTTATTATGGCTGAGTTAAGGTCGCTAAGACTTTTCTTCCACTCAGCCATAAATATACACATACAAAACTACTATGAGTGCACAAAACATAAAGCATACATACACAAAAAAAAACTAGGAAAGCCCTAGAAACGAAACATCTAGTTGAATATGAGTAAGATTTAGCAGGAGTTTGCTCGCATTATATTCGTTTTGAATTCGCAACTTGGTGAAAGGAGTGATGGTCAAGCGTCCTTGAAGGAATGAAAGCTGGGAAATCCAACTTCAGAAGTGGTAGGTAACTCACACACCGTAGAACCCTGCAGATTTCTTTGTTCCAAAATGTAGATGCTCTAAAGATTAGTTCTGTACATCTCATTAATCAAACATATGTTACTCGTCTGTCTGTTCAACAGATACTTCAAAAGATCATGAATGGTAAGAATTTAAGTTTGGAGTACCTTGCCAGTTACGTTTTCAATTCCTCGGGGATAAGTAGTTTTCAAATAAGTGAAGTGATCTTAATCTCTAGAACTAAAGTTCTGGCTGGACCTGAACCATCTTTGAAAAATGAAATATTGGAAAGACAGTTGAAACAAACTAATAAATATCACAATAATCTAATCGTTGTATATTGTAGTTTCTCCAAAATTTCGCTGTCGTAGTATTGAAGGGTAAAAAGCATGTAAAACACAAAATCCGCCACGGCCGATAGAATTTATGTATCTCTGTCGCCTGTTTATCGTTATATCGAGTATCCTTGTACGGAGATACAACTATAATCATGTTTGTTATCAATTTGTTTAAGAAGAAAAGATGTATTCATTTCCGTTGTTTTACATTAACTGTTTCGCTTTTTTTCTACAAGTTCACGTATCACTAGTCGGAAGTTAGTGTATCAGAATTGATACCGTACCGTAATTTGAGAAACCCTGTTCCGTACTATTACATGGAATGGATGGTATCCTCTATAGAATACAATAAGCCGTACTTAGTTTCTAATGCACCTACTGGTTAATAGATAGTAACAGAGGCACATGATTTATCATAACGAGAAATGGAAAGAAACCAAGGAAACGATATGCAAAATATCGACAGTCTCAAGTAAGTATGTTTAAAATGAAACTATTGTAAAATTAGTTGTGAATGGATACTTCCACGATGAAGAAAGATACTTTATGAACTAAATGAAATGCGGAAATGATTTTGAAAAAAAGAAACCGTAGATAATGATAACATAGCTGCAGTAAGAGGAATAAAAGTTTATTCGTCTGGTAGAATATATACCTTCATGAAACCTATTTAACTCTCAAATCTGTCATTTTTAGTGTGCACTTTTAAATGATAAGTGAAAGTAAACAGACCGGTGGAGGCGTGGGTAGACAGGATATGATGGATTACGCGTGGCTAAATTTTCAAAAGCATGCATTTAAGCTTTAATGTCCTACTTAACCTGTGGCAGGCATTCATCTAAAAAGACATGTCTCGTATATCTTTTCTCGCTACAATGACTCCCGAATCCATTTTTTAAAAAGCAGAAATAAATGTCTTGAATACGTGGACACGAGCAGTCTATCTGTAGGCCTATTCTGTATATGTGTGCAGTGACAGGTAAATAAGCACCTGTTCCTATAAATAGTACTTATTACGCCCTCTCTTTCGTTTTTGTATTCATTCTCACGCTCACACGTAAAGTCATATACAATATGTATGTATTGTTATTATTTAAAAGAAATAACCTACTACAGTCACAATGAAAGTGAAAAAAATTATATCCTACTCAATTCATGTAGCAAGAAGCATTTCACATGTCGTTGCACTTTTGCGTGAGGTTGTGTCAAAACATATACTACATCCACACAAGCACGTGTGTGTGTCTTTTCGTGTATGTATACCAGTGCACCACATTCGCTCCACTCCACTGAACATTGCTGCATCTAGTTTGGATTCTTCTCTTCTCGCTTCATATCATCATGTTCAGTAGGGCAGTGTGTTGTAATCATCTCTCTTATATTTCCGTGTGTGTGTAAATTTATTTTTCAACGAGCGAGTGTTCTGTGTGGGATATTGGTACAAACATATTGTTTTTCGTTTCAGAGAAACACAGAGTCTGTGCAGTAAAACTCTTTTTTTTTTTCTGTAGACTTCGAAGGAAATTCTCGTACTTCATATATCATTTTTCAAAATAACTATGATAGCGAAACGTCGCCTGATACGTAATATCTATCGCATCATTGTCATGTCGATGCTGGAATACATTAAGAACTATTATTAACTATTTGGTATAATAGTTCTGTTACTTTACCCCAAGTGTGCTTAACCTATAACCCTCGAGTTCCGCTACTTTGAATAACTATTAAAGACAAAAAAAAAACAAAAAAAAAAAACATGAAATTGTTTTTTCCTAATTCAGAGGAAGTGCTTAATGGAAATTTTATGCCTGAAATTTTTTCACAGTGTGGCCACACTGAACTAATATGTGTTGGAGGCACAGTGCATGAAATGTCAAGTTTAAATCTATACCGAATATTTGTTTGTTATGGCTACTATATTGTGCAACTTGTAGGACTTAGAAATTACACCTATCGGTCATTTTCTATGAATCTGAGCGTACACAACATTTATTGTATATTTATGATTGAGTGGAAGAAAAGGTTTTGTGACCTTAACTCCGCCATAATAAATAAGACGAAATAAATTTATTGATTGCATGACTAATGACTTATACTACTTTCAAATTGGTCCGTAACTTTCGAAAGGGTGAACATTTTTACTTTATTCCAACACTGCCCTATACAAATACTGGCTCCATTCGTTGATGATATTGTCATATTCGAATTTCTTATTAATCTACAATACGCAGAAATATAGGGGCAACCAACATTCAATTTCTCAAAGATTGGACGACTAGATGACGAATTAAAATCAATATAGGCAAGTGTTCGGTAATAATCCATTAACAGTGTTTGGTAATCAAATTAAATTTATATCGTGAATTACGTAACTTGTGAACACACTGCAACAAAAACAAAACAATAATTTATTAAAATAAACGAACAATTATATAAAGTCACTGCTACCATACTTGCAGTTGCACAAACTGAATTACTTTAAAAATAGCAACTTTAATAGAAGAATTTGCATCCTTCTAGCGAGAAGAAAAATCACAGAAATTACAAAGATACATCAGAGAATTTCTGGTGATTAATTGTTCTACATTCCTTTTGGTTCTGTTACTTCCATCTGTTAACGCGTTTTTCAGTATAAAAATATGCTGCGTATTTTCAATTTGCAAATACAACGACCTTGTCCACTTACTATCCTAACCATTTCCCCGGGAATATGTCCAAGTCAAGGACATCCTTTGTAAGACTTCTGGGTTAGGCCTTAGATGTTAGCGAATGCCAAGAAGTGTACACCCCAAAAGGGAGGGCACATATTTTGTACATTAAAAGCAACAAATCTGAAATAAGTTCACTTTTGATCATACTTTTACACTTTCGATCACTATTTTAACACTCTTGAACAATTTTCCGTACTGGTAGGTGGACGAAAAGTGATTAAGTGTGCATTACTAAAATGTAACAATGTTTTCCATACAGGATATTCTTTGCTTCCACTGATCGATTTCAAGCAATCGTGGCAATCTAATTGCGCAAGAAGTGTTCAAAATCCTTCTTCAGAAAGTCATGATAAACCCCTTGCACTTCTTTTACACATTACTTGCACTTCGTGAGGACAAAAAGAAGATAATTTGACCAAAAACGTGTACACAAATTGTAAAATAAGTCAATTATCTTTTCTTTTACAGTTTATCTTGATAACGAATACTATGACCCTGATTTCTAACGCGAGCAATGTTTGCAAACTTAATTATAGTATAAGTACTGCGCTGAATAATGTATATTTGTAATCAGGATAGTATGAAATTTCGAGTAGTGATATTTATTAATGTACTGTGTTCATTTTATTTCTAAACCTCAATTAATATTATCTATATTAGGAACTTAAGAGCTTTCAATGGCCCACCTGTTGTGATACTGCTACACTTTCATATCTCGTAACGAAAAAGAAACAACAAAGGCTTCTCATGCAAGGCTAATTTCCTATCCATACATTCAAATTACTTACTCCCGCTTGCCGTGAACATTATTTTGTGCGTGAACAATATATTTTGACTTGTAACAAGTTTCGTGCTCTTTTCCTCCTCCCGCCCGACTTCCTCTTTAACTTCTCGCTATTATGGTTCACATACACCTACTAAATTAAAGCCACACCTTAAGCGAAGGACTACCTGCTGGGCGGCATGATGTGTTATTTGGTCCACCCTCATCTCGGCGTAAAATGCTCACGTACGGGAAAAGAGACGGCTGTCTTTAAAGTTTACAGAACTGAAAGAGAGTAGAGCTATCTGAATAAAATGATCGTACCATAACATATCTCAAGGAATAGAACGTCTTAAACATGCGATGCATATTGCATATTGATTATAGAAAGTGATTCGTGTACCTATTCAACACACAACATCCGCATGCAAAAGTAGAATCTACAAGTTAGGCCCAATAACCAAAATAAATTATACCCGTACGGAGTGTTCAATTAACCAATTGATGCATAGTACTATAATTATGTTTTCACTTTTCGAATGAGTTTGTGCTAATACATAATCTGTAACTTCTAACAATGCAGCTTTTTATATTGGAGATTTAGATTTGTCTTTTTCTATTTCTATTTATTAATCATCCATTTAAGTAAATGTTTACTGTGCATTGCATTTGTCAAATTCTTATATATACAAAGGCAATAGAAGAACATAATTATGATTAAGAAGTATATAAACTTGAGGTACACACTTGAGATTATAAAATACAAGATACTTAAAGAGTTACATTTAACAGAAAATAGATTATAAAGAATACATGAAGACAGATATTACGTATATTAGGACGTATATTATATATATATATATATATATATATATATATATATATATATACGTATATATAAAATGCAATAATAGATTATATAGAATACATAATATATCTAGATAAAAGTGGTTCTTAACCTTTCTTGAGTCACGAACCCCTTTAAAAATCGAGAAAAATAATATTTTTAGCACATTGATTGTAGTAACAACCCAACACTACTTAAACGAAGGTTAGTAAACCGTTACGGTATATGATTCGGTTATTAAACAAAAAACACACGTACATTGCGATTGCAGCGCCAACTAGCAATCAAAAGTCATACATTATTTATAATTGCAAATACTCTCTCACTTCGTCAGTTTCTGTAACCTATTATAACAGATTCTGTTCAGAATGATCACACCCGACACATGCTAAAGTGATTCGAAATAATGTACATTACTTACTTCTTTTATAAGTGATAGCGGTAAGACTGAGAGATAGATAGAGGCAGGTATATTAGATGTTTTCCTTAACTGCGATGTGGAAGGCAACGGAAAGCCACCACATTATTTTTCCTAGTTTCAAAATACAGTGTTATTTTCCCATATAGGTTAATGGTTCATCCCAAGACAAAATATTTCGGAGGTATACTATTCCCTCCGATCTCCTTGGGAGAAGTTACAGCGCAAAGAAAGAAATCGAAGCGAGTAGAAGAAAGCAAGAACAAAGGAGAGAAGACAAGATTAAGAATTGGAACATAGAATGTCAGATCATTGTTGGAAGCAGAGAAGTGAGAAAACCTGAAAGAGGAAATCAAGATAAACAATATGGATACCGTAGAACTTTGTGAAGTAACATGGCAAGGAACGGCTGGTATTCGAGATGAGAATATAGAATGTTCTATTCGGGAGTGGAAAGAGGATGAAGAAGTAGAGGAGATGAAATCATTGGAAAGCGTCTAAATGAGAAAGTCATGAAAGTAGATTATACCAATGAGCGCATGATGATGGTAAGGCTGAAAGTAAGAAGGAGAGATCTGATTATAATACAGATGTACATTCCTACAACTGAACATGCTGAAGAACAGGTCAAAATAAAGTACGAATATCTGGAGGAGTTGATTCAGAGAGAACAGTAGGGCACAAGCAACGTACTGATCTTCATGGAGTAACATGTGAAGGACAAGATGGAGAAACCGAAGAGGCCAAAGATTAGTTGACTTTTGTAACCAACACTAAATGGTTGTGGGAAACGCCTGATTTACATAACATAAGACAAGAAGTTACACTTGAACACGCCCAGACAACGAAGGGATTCAGATTTACATGTGCTAATTCAGCGCAGATTTAGAAATTGTTTGAAGAATGGAGACACTTCATGGAATCGATGTTAACTCTTACCATAGTTTGGTCTTAGCGGAAGTAGATATAAAACTGTAAACGAAGGTAGAAGAAATACAGGTATGAGAAAGTTAAAACTGGAGAAGTTTAAAAACAAAAATATGAAAGATAGATTTGTGAAGAAGTTCGAAGAAAATTACACAAGTTCAGTAGAAACAGATGGAAGTACGAACGGACAATAGGATCTTATAAAGTATTTTTGAATTTTATTTATGGCTTTAGCCATCTAAGGATCAGGCCGGGATAGGGTAGAAGAAAGGGCCCAGGGTCTAAATTGAAGGTAACACCCCAGCATGGGCATGGTGTGACAGAGGAGAAGCCCTGGGAAAACCTGTCAAAATGATGTGCTACCGGATTTAAACCCACAACTTCCTGAATGTTAATCCAACGCTCTAGCACTGAGACACGCCCGCTCGGTATAAAGCATTGTTGGCTAGATGGAAAAGAAGTAATAAGATACCGTGAAGTGAAAATAAATAAGAAATAATGGGATACAGAAGCGTTGTTGAAGAGAATGGAAGAAAATGAAAGTGTATAGGAACAGAAGATGTACAGGACGTACAGGAAGCTAAATAATGAACTTCGAACAGACAAACCAAGAGAAACATGAATGACAAAGAAATGCAATCAAATGGAAGATTTGAACAGGAAGATATGATCTGATGTACAAGGAAGCAATAATGATGAAATTTGGAAGAAATGTAAGCAAATCTGTTTGGTTATTGGAGGATAAAAATGGTGATCCCATTAACGATCGGAAAGGTATGTTGGATAGATGGTAAGAATACATACAAGAACTGCATGAAGTGTCCCAAGGTCCACATATATTAAATATTGAAGAAGCAGAAGTTATGACAATAAAGGGTTCAAAAATTTTAGAATGTTCTTAGTGAAATGGAAAATGGTAAATTAATGGGTGTGATCAGTGGCGGCGTAAGGCAAGCTGGGGTCCGGCGCAACTGAGCTTGAATGAGGCCCTTTCGCGAACACAATCGTGAGAGCAAACTGCTATTAGCGGCCGTAATCTCCTACTTCCTCGTTATTCTTAGCGCCGTGGGAAACTGGTGGGGTTCGGGGGAGACTCACTAACCAAGACGGAGAGTTTCTCTTTCACTCGCTATAACCTATGCATGATAATGAATATTGAGATTGTGGAGAATCATGCTTTTCAATCGTCCAATTACAACTAAACGCACAAGTAAGAGTTTTGAGACGTCACCGACCATCATCGAGGTGCTCTACTGATTAATCTTAACGAGCGATTTTTCAATTGTGTCGGTGACCGGCGCACAGTGGGACGAAAACCGAAAAGACACGACGAAATTAATACTGTCTGAACGCTGAGGGAATGTTGGTTGGATTTTGGTGTGCTATCTGCATCAAATTAGAGAATTATACGGAATATAGCATGTTTCATCTTGACTAAAGCCCCCCCCCCAAAAAAAAACAGCTGTTTAACGCGCTGCATATATAACAGGAGATTTCTTCACAAGTTTGGATATCATGAGGTAAATTACATCGGTTAATGAGGTCTCCCCAGGTATAAAGCAAATTCTGTTGCTATCAAAACTTACTTGCTTGTTTGTGAAGCAGCTGTAACTTCTAAGCATTGTATAAATTAATTATCAACAATATTATGATGTACGTACTTGAAGAAAGTTACCCAAGTAGATGCAAGAAACGTACTTCAGAGCACGTCTCTGTAACAAATGTAACTAAAAATGTGGAATTAGTAACCTAAGGAATATGAAAAACACAGGCACTAGCAATTAGCATTCCAGGCATCCATTTCCAAACGAGTCTTTATATGCGCCATAAATGTTAGGAAACTAAACACTTGTTATATACTTGTAATTTTTAAGCGCTACGCTAAATTGGTTTTTATGAATATTGGAGATGGTAGTCGTTTACCAATATTTTACTTTAAAATAATATTGGCAAAGATAAAATTATATACAATTATTACTGTTAATAATATTTCTTTGCTTTAGTTTCGTACGAAATTCAAACGAATTTGAAGAATTTTGCTATAGCAAATTTTACTAATGTAATCGAAAGTGATGAAACGAACTCAACAATGCCAATATCTCGATTTCAAAATTTTTGCAGAAGGATCCGTTTGGAAATGGACGCCTGTTTGTACACTCTCTAATAATATTTCAGGTACGCTGTGGGCGTACGACTAGGAAGATACATGATTCGTACTTTTCGTAATAAAATGTCAGACACGTTACACATTAGTAAATCGTTGAAAAGTTTCCAATTTGTTCACAAGACCTCAGGGCTAATCAGAAGTGCAATCATCCCTTCTGAAAGATTTATATAACTTTCTCAGTCAGAGTATGGGTCCAATTCCGACCCCATGTCTTTAATGAGTCTAATCCATCACTTTTGCATATCAGCTTTCACTCCAACCCATTCCGCTACTTTGTTACTGTTGTTAAGCAGTCCTCACTTCGCTATCTTTCATTCACGAAAGGTGTGGATTCTATAGGCATCATTGCCAAATTGTTACGCGCGCAACGCGTTTTACACAGAAGATTGCAGCTAGTAGCAGCTAAATGTTGGATGTACTGAAAGTATTTATCCTAAACTTAATGCTATCGAAAAATCAGAGTTTGGCCTCGCTTGGCTTTTTTCTAGGTTTCGATGACATTGGGAAAATCATCCCAAATTTTACGTTAGAATTTCGAAGTATATATATATATATATATATATAATAAATCACAGCCATATTCAATCCACTAGTGGATGAGGCCTCTCCCCGAAGGGAGGAGTTGGTCTACTACTCCCACGCTGACCAGACGGGTTGGGAGAGGAGAGCCGAAGCTCTCACTGTGATCGCCACTGTCTTTTATTCACAGCAGCTCCCCAATTGTCCTCACGATGCTGGGTCAACACCGAAATATTTGAGCCCCCATCGGGAATCGAACCCTGGACCGCTCGCATTGAAGTCGAGCGCGCTACCGACTAGGTTACGCAGGAGCTCATATATATCCTCAAGAGAGAGAAATACCCTCAAGTTGGAACAATGCCGTTATCATTTTGTTGTACAAGAAAGGGAACAAAGAACGCGTCGAAAACTACAGACCAATTAGTTTACTGTCAGTTCTATACAAAATGTTCACCAAAGTTATTTTGAATCGTATTGAACGAGACTTAGATTTTAACCAGGGAAGGGAACAAGCCGGATTTCGTCGTGGATTTAGCACAATGGACCACATACAAACATTAAATGAAGTTATGGAAAGGACTAATGAATATGAACTTCCACTATGTTTGGGATTCATAGATTTCGAAAAAGCTTTCGATTCGGGCTCCTTGTCAGCAGTACTTAAATCACTTGAACATCAAGGCATCGAAAGTCACTCACCCACCCATCCAGAAAGTAATAGGACACGGAAGCGTGCGGAGCGCGTGTAGCTTAGCTCTAGCCCTTGAACGGTGCCTGAATCAGTTGACGGAAAGTGCTTGGACACTCGCCTGTAACAGAAAAAGAGAAATAAAATAAATAATTAAATAGTAATTTGAAAGAGAGAGACGGTAGTTCTCTGTAAGAGGTAAAGAAGTACTGCACCCAGCGCACTTTCGGTGGCCGAGGTGGTACTTCCTCCCGTAAAAATGGCCGATGCTCAAACGTCGCCCCCCCCTCACACCTGACCCCACCCCTCCTCAAACAAATGTCTCTGTTGTTACACTCAAGCATGTAGATTCTCACTCGAAATATGCTTCTCAAACAAAGGCTCAGCGTAAACGAGGACACCAAGATCAAACTGCGGATCCAAAGAAAATACAAAAAAGTAAAATTGTAAAGCGAGCTTCTTTCGCAACAAACTTCAAGCCAAATGTTAGGGGAGCTCCCAAATCTGCACACACTATGTCAGATACCTCTTCTAAAGGTTCAAATAAAGATGTACCTAACATATATTCTGAGGAAGAATATCCTTCACTTCAATCTAATGATACTGATACCGACTCCAAATCTGAAATGGAACATGATGGTTATTCTTT
>JAGDQP010007155.1:0-27937 GCA_022664845.1 Lepisma saccharinum
GCTCCTCTGTACGACCTAACGTCCATTATGTTGGTGTGTCTTCGTCTGTCTACTAATACGTGATCGATCTGGTTGAGAGTTTTTCCGTCCGGAGATACCCATGTGTATTTGTGTATGTCTTTGTGTTCAAAGTACGTGCTCTTTACCAGTAAGTTTTTCGAAATCGCGAAAGTTATCAGTCTTTCTCCATTGTTGTTGGTCTTTTCGTGAAGACTGTATTTGCCTATAGTAGGTCTATATTTTTCTTCCCTCCCTACCTTTGCATTGAAATCACCCAACACAATTTTCGAATTATACTTCGGTAATCGGTCAAACAACCTTTCTAGCTCATCGTAGAATATATCTTTGTCGTTATCAGTAGCCACCTCGGTCGGAGCATAGACGTTTAATAAAACCGTGTTACCCCATCGAGTACGTATCGTAACGTACGATAGTCTTTCGTTTATGAACTCTATATTCTGAACCGCCTGAAGGATACTATTCTTAATGAGGAACCCTGTTCCGAAATCGTGAGACTGTGTTCCCCCGTAGTAGAAAGTGTACTTGCCCTGTGGGATGCTATCTTGACCCTCCCATCGAACTTCTTGTATCGCTAGTATGTCTAGCTCGTACTTTTCGGTCTCGCGTACCGCCACCTGAAGAGCGCCCGTTTGGTATAATGTTCGTACGTTCCACGTTCCTATTCTAAGGTCTTTCTTAATCCTGTTCATAGAGCCCCCTGAAGCAGTCCCAGCCCGGAGATCCGAATGAGGGACTAGTTTACCTCCGGAATATTTTACCCCAGGAGAATCCATGAACCATCTGTTACTATTTCTTGACATATTTTAGCGGTGTAGAGTTGTCAGCTCTACGACCTCGCAGTAAAGGTAGACATTCAAGATGTCGCCCTCTGTCCATCTCTGAGCCTTGCCGATGTCATTCATCTTCAGCCTCAGAGTGGTAATGGTGATGCTGCTTCCCCTCACCATGATATTTTTGTTCGGGGTTATCTTCCCCTAGCCTTTGTAGTTCCCTCTACTAACTGCAAGGCAGCAGTACTGGTTTTGGTCCGCCTTCAGAAAAAGAGAGTTTTCATATAACTTTAAACTAAATTAGATTTTTTTTTCAGGAAACCACACAATAGACCTTGCAACTCTTCCAAATATCACCCCATTGCAAATATGATGTTCCTATGCTGTTACAAAATTCTCATATCTCACCTTCACTACATAAAATCTTTCAGGTATGTGTTGTTTTCTAAAACAGCATGTTTACATTCGCGTCGGCACCTATTGTAGAAGCTGAATAAAGAGGAGATTTGTGTAGTCCCCTCCCTTCTTTTTTCCCTCGGACTAAAAGCGAAGACAGGGGCGGGGCGCGGCTGGCTTACTCTCATCAAACCTTTGACAGGTGGACTGGAATAGCTATGTAAAACTATTATTTTTTTTATTGGTGTATCAGATATGATTGCAATTAAAATTATTAGAATCGTTTGTTCACAAGGAATAAAACAAAAAAAAGTTGGTCTTTCTAGGGTAAGTGGTTGCAAAGTTAGACATATTGTAATTTGTAGAAAAAATAATAATTTTATTTATTTTTTTAATAATTTCTGAAAAACTAAGAAACAAATGTACGTTCTAAGTATTTCAACCCGTTCATAAACTTCTGAAGAATGCTCCAAAACTTTTCTTTTCTATTAAAGATATCCAGTTCCTTAGAAAATGAAGATATTCGGTATCAATTTTCTGTCCATAAGCACCAATAGTAAACTTTCTAGCTCTAGGAGAAGTAGAAGACCGTCTTAAGGCATCTCAGGTGCAGACTAGGATAAGGTGGAGGAGAGAATATTGGCAGATAGTCGGTCAGGGCCTAGTTTGTAGATGCTATCCTTCCATTTGCATGGTGTGACAGGAAAAACCCTGAGTAAAATTCAGCGAGGCTGGGCGCCGATCCGAAGAACATAGCCGTAAGAACTGAACCACGAGGACTGGGTGTCCCTTTCTTCTATTTTATGTACGAATGTGCGGTCATAGTTTTCCGTACAGATACTGCATAACTGACTAACTTTCATAAAAGGACAAAAAGCTCATGATATAGATCAGTAAATCGTCTATGATATAGAAGTTTTTTTTTCTTTTCTTTTAAATGCATTTTGGAGATTTCAAATATCTGTGTAATATTGAAAAGGGATAAAATTAAATACATACTTTTCTTAAACAATTCGTACTATAAAGTAAAAAATAATTTCATTTATGGGTGACTAAAAGCATGGGGCGCGCTAGTTGAAGAATTTGTAAAGTGACTGTATATGAGAGCCCCCCCCCCCCCCTTCATGCTTTCCTTTTTAGTCATTCATAAACATTTGTTTTTTAATTTTTATTACGAATTATTTAAGAACAATATGTTCTTATTTATTTATTTTTCTCAAATCCTAAACTGTCAAACGCCACAGTGTTGCAGGCGTATTACCCATAGATTATTTATATATATATTAATATTACCCATAAATATATTAACGAAATTAAAATTTATTTTAAATTTTATAGAAATTTATTTCAATTTATTTTTGCTCTTTGAAATTTATTTTAAAATTCTATCTGTTTTCAACATCCAAATGAGAACATGAGAAACGTAGTTCATTTTATTGTATTGTATTTAAGCACACTTTTAAGGCAATTAACTCGGAAAGACACTTATGAAGTGTATACTCTAGGGCACAGTTCAGTATAATGGTTAAAACACATCACTTTAACTCCTTTTCATTGGAATATAGATTGAAATTCAACTCTGAGAACACAAAATAATACTTAATAGCATTCAATTAGCTTTGAATTACAAATTTTATTCCATTAAATTAAAAAGAATCCCATGAAACTAAATCTACACCATAGTTGAAAATAACAGTTGAATCTACGTCTAAGTAACATCTTATCAACAATATCAAATCTTTGTTGAAAAATATATTTTAAATTAAACGTACTTTTTTAGATTCTTTTCTTAAGTTCATAATGGTTTGTGGTGTCCTCCAATCTTGCAACTTTAACTCATTTTTCGATGTCATGCAATGATGAAATTTCCCTCAGTGACGTAAGTCGGGTGCCAATACAATATTCCACTGTTACTTTTATATATTTCTATATATTTAAATATTTTACCTTTTTTTTAAATATGGACTTCTTTATCCTAAAATAAATACTAGCCTGGGTTTGACTGGTTGCAGAGCACTTTAGGATTTGGGTCACAAAACATTTATCTTGCGAATATGTATCCGAACACCGAAGTAATTAGAAAAAGAAAATAATAAAAACTTTTTAAAGACATACTTTTCTTAAACAATTCGTGCTAAGAATAAAAAATAATTGTGTATATGCATGAATAAAAAAAAGCATGGGGCGCTCTCTCGTATAGGATAGTCACTTACGTATAATATAAATTCAATTGGCGCGCCCCATGCTTTTCTTTTTAGTCATGCATGAACTTATTATTATTATTATTATTTACTTTTTAGTACAAATTGCTGAGAAAAGTATGTCTTTAAAAACTTTATTATTATTATTTTGTCAACCAATAACGCTTAATCACCGAAATAAACCAAAAATCAACGTTAAAATCATGTTTTCGTGCTACTGGGGAAGGGAAGAGAGTATTGCAGTATCATTCGGTAAGTGTTCAAATTATATCAGTAAACCAAGTAGCCGTAGCTCATTTTGTAGTGCAATGACTTAAAAATCGGAAAGTTCTGGGAAGAAAATCAGCGGCCGCCCATCCTGACTTAGTTTTTCCAGTCACACCAGGTAAATGGTACCTGTAAACTATGCCCCGGTCGACTGCCTTCCAACATCCTCTCCCCCATCCTCTCTGAAGACTTAACAGTAACAAACAAAGAAGTAGAAATAGCAATCAAAGGTCTTAAAAACGATAAAGCCCCGGGTCCAGACGGGATTAAAAGTGAAGTTTATAAACAAAACAAGGAACTGTGGATACCATATTTATCAAGGTTATTCGGCGAATGTTTTAAACAAGGAGTCTTTCCAAGCTCGTGGAAGAAAGCAAAATTAGTCATCCTACTGAAAGGAGAAGATAAACATAAGACAAACCCGAAGTCCTACCGTCGGATTTGCCTTTTAAACGTTGTTAGCAAAATTTTCGAAAAAAATTATAGTAAAGAGAATTAACGAAAAAAGATAAAATCTAGAAGACTGCAAATTACAATTTGGGTTTCGAAAGGGCAAATCGACGGAGGACGCAATCAACCAACTATGGGAGAAGATAAAGCAAATACGGACTGAAGACTGCAAGTATATAATCGGTATCTTCTTCGATATATCAGGAACATTTGATAACCTCTGGTGGCCTGCTCTATTAAAAGAACTAAAAAATCTCAGGATACATCCAGACATATGGAAACTTGTTAATAACTATTTCATAAATAGAAAAATTGAAGTCAACACGGCTGATGGTGTTGTGTGGAAGGTGCCCACAAGGGGGTGTCCACAGGGGTCGATCCTGGGACCCACATTCTGGGAGATAACATTCCAGCCATGTCTGGAGATGCCAAGTAGACTGCAAGAGGTGGAAACTGTGGTAGGGTATGCGGACGATCTGGCGGTCGTACTAAAAGGTAGTAGTAGAACTAATCTGGAATAAAAAGCTAATACAATTGTCAACGAAATGGTAACGTGGTGCAGCAATAACATATTGACTATCTCAACAGAAAAAAAGGAAGTATGTATTATTTAAAGGAAAGCTAAATTTTAACAGGGGCCCCATAATTAAAATTAATAACAAATCAATAAAAAGAGAAAAACATTATAAATATCTAGGCCTTATACTAGATGAAAAACTAAATTTTAGGGAACATACAACAAATGTAATTAATAAAGCAATTAAAATTACCCATAAACTTATAACTATTGCCACAAATGAACTAAAAATACCAATAAAAGTTATAAGGCTGTACAACGACCAATTGATTAAAGCAGTAATGTGTTACGCCGCTAGTGCCTAGAGCTACCGGATGGACGATATAAAACAATCTCAAATAGTGAGCAGAGCCCAAAGGCAATTGCTAATAAGACTAACTGGAGCCTATCGAACCACTCCGGTGGAAGCACTTCAGGTAGCGACCGCAACCCTGCCGATGCATCTTCAAATTAAACAACACGCAGCCATGTACTGGCTGAAAAAAACAACAACGACAAAATAAGAGATATCATACGTACGGAAATCAACAATAAAGAAGAACTAACAAGGGAAATAGTCCGTGCATCGCAACGTTTTTGGGAAAACAGACCGAAAGCAAGAGTACTATGGCATCTTTACGGAAGTGGCTGGAAGATTGGAAGGGCAACTGGAAGCCAGTGGAGGAATGATACATTACCTAATGGGACACGGTCCATACCGCCAGAAACTAAGAGAACTTAAACTTGTTGAAGATAATCTATGTCATACCTGCAATACAATAGCTACACCAGAACATATACGTAGTACTAAAATGTACTGAAACTGAAAATTTGGTATTGGATCTAAGAAATAGAATAAGGGACATATACGGCACGGCATAGAAATAGACACGGCAGAGGTCCTGCGAACACCGGAACTCGCCTTGATACTTCAGGAGCTGACATAAAAAATCTCAAGGTACTGCAAAGAGAAATTTATGAGGGGAAGGATGACATAGATATAAGTTAAATAAACTTAATATAGAAGATTAACGATTACGGGTTTCGTGAGGCGTGAGCGTGTCGTGTGCGTGCGGCGTAGCGCGGGTGCCGAGGAAGCATCTCGAACGAACATTATGTATCTAAACGTGGACAAATAACCATCCAGATATCTTAGAAACAACCGAAAACTGGCCTAAATAAAACTATACAGAACAACTAATTAGAACATGATTATCAGCAAATAAAGTGAATAAATGGCCGCTGGAAGCCAGTGGCAAATTAGAGTGCCTTGTGCACGAACTCCGGCACAAGAGACGCTCATCGTGTGCGTGTTGAATAAATGTGGTGGCGGGAAAGTGTAGTGAAATAATATAACATATAGTAATTAAAATATTTAACAACCAAACAACACTTACATTCCGGAACACGGAATGGAAGCGTACAGCAAAATAGCCTAGTGTATGTGTGACTAAGTGAGTGAATGATGGAGAGAGAAATCAGAAGAGGAATCTAAGGTGGAAATGGAGGGAAACCTAGTAAGGAGAACAAAGGTAGATACATTCAAACTTTATAGGAGAACATCATTTCTACGGCTATGGTTTGCCAATCCCCCAGCTATCCCCCAAGGAATACAAGTGTAAATGAAGTGAGAGTGAAAGTGTTGCAAGTGAAAACAACCTAAACACTATGGTGAGTGAGGAAGAGGAAGATAACAGTAAAGAAGACGACTAGGAAGGAGAAGCGGAAAAAACTTTGTGGGCGAAACAACATTCCCATACGCAATCCGATTCTAAAATTCCTCTCTTATCTCGTTGCAGGGGCAGCAAAAGAAGAAGATGCCGAATCAAGTTCATGTTTGTGTTGTCATTGTGAAGTCCGTGTGTTGTCCATGTGTTTGTCCTAAATGTTATGTATCAACGTTTCTTTTTATAATAAAATTGCAAATATGGTAGGTAGAGAACCCCCCAAGCAAATGTTCTAAACATGAACTAAAGACCAGGAGAACCTTGGATGCCTGTTCAAAAGTCCGTCCCGCAACATCTGAAGTCTAAACTGAAGGAACATAGGAGCTTCTTGGAGTGCCGGAATCCCGGCAATACAAGAATCTCTAAGGACAGCCTGTCCCAAAATGGGGAGAGCGAACAACTGCTCGTGCTGTACGTCCCCGAAAGTACACAACCTGTTTTGTGCAAAGAATGCAGAGACAGGGGTGGAAGGCGGGTCCCCAAATATGATTTATAAATATATAAATCCTCTCCCCCACCCTACCCAGGCCTAAACATCAGAACCCTAAATGGCATAGCCCCAGCTTGAGACATGATTGTCCGTCACTTACTTTCAGCTTGTCAAACTTGATATTGTGTTGAACGTAATATACTTAAGCTTCAAACAAACTTGTTGGAACAACATCAGTAACTTGTCTGTTATAACTAACCTAATTCAAGCGTGTTGGAACAAATAGTAACGCGAGAGATTATCAAACATCAAAATTATTTGAATTTCGTTTCGTTGCACCTCTGCTTTGGTCTGATTGCACTGAAGTCCCATCACATGCCACGACTATTTGGCCGTAAGCTATTCTTCGCCAAATCCTACCTTTAATACAGGCGTTTGTTGTGATCTCATGAACCAAACATAAATAACGGTTGTAAATAAGCTAGGTCGTGTGAGTCTGTAGTCTGCCGATCGAGGTAGTCTACTGAGTTAAGGTGTTAGTCAATCCACTCCAAGATCGTGGGTTCGATTTCCCCCTAGGGCATGGATGTTTGTGTTGTGTGGTTTTAACTTACGATATAAGAATGATAAAGGAAAAATGTATCTTTACTAAAAGGTGATTACAGCATCGGATTATTGTGCTGTGAGTCCTGGAACCGATTCCGATTCATGGTAACGTTTTTCTTCTTTTTAAAGTAACTTACATTATGTGTTTTGATTACTTGCCTGTCAAGGTTATTTCAACCTTGATTCGTGTAAATCAGACTGACCGATTTAAGCCTGCTTAAACCTTTTTGACTTCATTTGCTGAGTTTGGATTAAGTTGTTCCACTTATCAAAGTAAGCTTGATTCAGTTTTGAGTCAGGTCAAAATTACTATGTGGGAGCGTCATTTCATTTCAAATCGAACAAGTCGAACATCCCAGATTTTCACGAAATTTAATGGGTTTATACTATTCAAGGAAGTAAGTTACCAGTCCCGTATATCACAAAGTTTTCGAGTTAAAAAAGATCAAAGTTCAAAAATTATCATTTTTGGGCAGTGAACTCGTTAAGGTACATTCAAACTGCAACAATTTTGTTCACATTGACCTATAAAGCTCAAGAAAAATGGTAATATAGGGGATGGAACAAGCATTCCGATGATACAGAACAAACCTACGATTGAATAATCAGTGAAGTCAAGTTCACCTAACGTGACCTTTGAGCTTGAATATTGAAAAATGCGAAGTTTCAATTTGTTTTTAAAAAAATGCATTTATTACTTCATCTCTTACTATATGACATGAGCAAATGAATCTGGGATGGCCATGGAATCAGAAGATGAGGAGTAATATGCAGTGTGCAAATTAACGTAGGGATGAGGGGAAAATTACCCCTAAGCCTGCATGTGGATACATGTATAATGTATATGATTCATCTCGTTGTTTTCTTACCAACATCATTTCATTCCCCACCCTGTATTTTTTTTTAAAATCGCACACTGGTCATATGTGACCAATAAAGACTTAAGGTGGTGTATCCAAAGTAGTCCTTAAGTGAACATGGATTCAAGTGAGGTGAAAAATAAAGTAGGTACGAAAATGTTTTGGGGTACAGGGTAACTAAAAAGAAGTCCTTGCCCTTCCTGACGTCGCGCCTAAGAAAACGTGATCACTGATACGGAAATAAATACTTTGGGTGCTGGAAAATCGATCGTAGTGGGAGTGGGAATATGGACCGTGACCAAGATAGCAATCATGGTTCGAGTAGTGGTGAAGATAAATGGAGGTGTCAAAGCAGCTCATTCGATGCTGTCTGCTTTGACTTTGGTGTGGGCTTGTCCTCAGCCGAATAAAGTTGTCGAATACATCAAGCTTTGGGGGTAATGCTGTAAATAATCCAACCGCCAGGCACCATAAATTCAGATCGAGAGATTTGTCTTTCCCCAGAAGCACACAAACGTTCAAAATACTTGGACTAAATGTTAGTACCGAAACCTTATGTTAACATTGTAAATGTACCCAAATGTCCGCCTGTTCAACGGTTTATTCGACGTTGAATAATGGTTGAGAAGAAACGATGAAGAAATAGGTTTATTTGACCAAAACAGTGCATGAATGCTGTCTATTGGTATGCACACATTTAGTTTCATTTTATCCGTTGCTTTCATCACCAAATGCGGTGTTAATTTTCCAACAGTAAATAATTCGAGCGGCTGCTGTGCAGTTCGAACACAGGAACGTTCTGCACTTCTCGTTGGTAGCTCCACACGTTGACAACTTATCCAATAATCCACCTGGAAAGGCCACTACTCTTTTACTGTATAGTTGAAATTAATTTTTCGTTGAAATATAGTTTAAAATTCAACCTGTTTTCAACATACAAATGAAAACATGAAAATATAGTTATGTTCATTGTATTTGCTTTTAATTATAATGTTTAAGCACTTAAATTAGAAATACAAAAGTGAAACAAAATATAGAACATAGTATGAATGATAGTTGAAAGTACGTCACATTAACGTCGTATCAACGAAGTTCTAGCTTCGTTGAAATATGGTTTAAAACTCAATCTGTTTTCAACATGCACGTAAGAACAGTAAAATTAGTTTGCGTCATTCTATTAGTTTTTAATTATATTATTTGACATAACATTAGTAAAAAATGCATTAAAAAAAATCTATTATACCATAGTTGAAAATAACATAGCGGATATACGTTGTATTAACGTCTTATCAACGCAATGACGTCTTTGTTGAAATATGATTTTTTAGAAACGTAATTTTTTTCAACCAATAACGGTTAACCAACGAAATGAACCTAAAATCGACGTTGAAAACACGTATGTATGCTATGGGGTCTGTGATGAAACCCGTAGTGGGCGCCCACAGACCCTGGATGACAAGGTCCTGAAGGCGGCCACAGAGCAGGATAGCAGTCAAACATGTGGTGAGCTTGTCGAACGCATCCAAGTTTCTGATGAAACAGTCAGATTTAGCCTGTCCAGCATACACTGTGTCTGGTGTCCTAGTGGCCAAATGGCACACTATAAGTTGTTACCGCCGGATCAAAATATTAATGCAGAACTGTAATCGCAGCAGTTAGAACGTGTGCAACAGGTACTCCAACAGAAGGAGGCAACATTGGTGAGTCACAAATGTGTACTGTTCCTTGCTGACAATGTCAGGCCGCATGTAGCGCAGGTGGATAGAGATACCATACAGCGACTTAACTGGAAGACACTGCACCATCCACCGCACTCCTCGGACCTTGCACCAAACAGATTATCGCCTCTTCTATTTATTAATTTTTTTAGTTTTAGTTTTGAGGTCCCACCTTACCACCCCCGCCTCTTTGCATCCTTTGCACAAGCCGAGTTGTGCACTTCCAAGGGCGTGCATCACGAACATATTTGTTCTTCTCGCCTTGGGTCAGGCGTGTCCCTAGAGATTCTTGGATTGCCGGAGTTCCGGCTTTCCAAGAAGCTCCTATGTTCCTTAAGTCAGAGACATCAGGTGTTGCGTGATGGAATTTGGACCAGGCGTCCAGAATGTTCTCCTGGTCTAAGTTCCCTTAATAGAACTTACTTGCTTGGGGGTGTCCCTACCTATTATTTTCTTTATTAACATATAACACATAAACATATATTACAAATATTAGAACAATACATTGACTAACACGTGGACAACACATAGACAAGACAAACATAAACTTGGTTGGCTTCTTCTTCTTTTGGCCTCTTCTTCTAACCTGCAACAGAGTAGGAAGGAATAAGAATAGGTGCGCGTGAACTAGGTGGTGTGTTCCACAGAGTTCTTGTCGCCTTCCTTTCCTTTTGATTAGTGTCCACTTCCTCCTCGTCACTATGTTAGACCCTCCTGTCCCACTCTTGCGCTCGGTTAGTTATGCCTCTTATTTTGCTGTATTCTATTTTCAATTCTCTACACTCAATCACTCACACTTACAGCGTGGCTAGCTTTCGATTTGTTCGCTTTCATTTCTGGCTTCCAGAAAATTAGCGTTTTTCCACTAAATATCTGGTCTAGTAAAAAGTAATCCATTATTTTTGTATGACATTGAAGGCTTGACTTACCATAGTTAGAATGATCTGATTTAGATCACATATGCGCCGTTTTGTTCGATAACGTGTTGCCATTTGGAAGGTAATATCATGATGCCTCTCTCATAGAAGCCCTTGTCCCTATTGGCAAAAAATTGAGACAGTCGATTTTCACAAGCCTCTCTTGAAGCGAATTTTTCACCAGCAAACGTGTTCGCCATGGACAGGAACAGATGGTAATCACTCGGTGCCAGGTCCGGACTATAAGGTGGATGCATAAGAATCCATGCCGCTTCTGGGCGATTGCTGCCTTCAGACGGTCCAATTGTTGACAGTATAGTTCCGAGTTAAGGGTTTGGCCGTAGGGGAGCAGCTCATAGTAGATAATTCCCTGCCAATCCCACCAAACACACAGCAAAACCTTCCTGGCCGTCAATCCTGGCTTGGGCACCGTTTGCGCCGGCGCACCGCGCTTCGACCACGACCGTTTTCGCGTGACGTTGTCGTAAGTGATCCACTTTTCATCACCAGTCACCAACCGCTTCAGAAATGGGTCGCTTTTGTTGCGATTCAGCAGCGATTCGCAGATGGAAATTCGGTCCATGAGGTTTTTTTGCGTTAACTCGTGTGGCACCCATACATCAAGCTTCTTTGTGTATCCAGCCTTATGCAAATGGTTCCACACGGTTTTTTGTGCAATGTTTAGCTCTTGGGCAATCGAAACAGTGCTTACATGACGGTCGGACGCGACAATGTCCATGATTTTATCGACATTTTCGACACTTGGCCTTCCAGTGCGTGGTACATCTTTGACGTCAAAATTACCGGAACGGAATCGACGAAACCAAAATTGCGCGTGATTGGCTGTTACAGTATCAGGACCATAAACACTATTCACATTTGCAGCCGCCTGGCTTGCGTTTTCGCCTTTATCGAAGAAAAACTGTAAAATATAGCGTATTTTCTCTTTGCTAGTGTCCATTTTGACGCGCGCTCACACAACACTGAGTCAACTCATCACAACTATCTGAACAGTGTTTGTAGTACGCAATCTCATCGTTTGAACGCCATCTCGTTGAACCCGATCGGACTTATACAACGCGAGATACAGATCACTGAAGCCATCTATTGGCAAAATAATGGATTACTTTTTACTACACCAGATATATACGCTCGTCTCTTCATACCACACTTCCAATTTCTTCCACCACCACACTTACACTAACTCACACACACTTAGCGTCTCTTGGGACGGAGTTTCGCCTCAAGGGGCCGAAATTTTGCCACTGAGTTCCAGCGGAACATTCATTCTCTATTTCACCACTTCGTTTCTGGTTTATATATTAAACTACGTGTCTCTATTGTGTTGTGGTCTATTTCTATTTCCTGGACAACAATCTACTTGAGAAATACTTCACCAATGAGGCAGCCTTCTTTGCGTCCAACCCCCCCCCCCCCCATACACACACACTCAGTTTTACTGTCGCCAGGGCATTTGAACGTTGGCAAAAGGTCCTGGATGCCTATGGGGATTACTTTGAGGATTAACGGTAAGTGACATCTTCTATATACCTTTCTGTTTCTATATACCTTTCTGTTTCTATATACCTTTCTGAAGTGTTGCCAACGTGATGCCAAACCAAAGCAAATCTGTATAGCACATATCATATATTGTACCAGCGAAATAATATATTGTAGGTTCCGGACGGGCGAGGAAAGAGTAACTGTGCAGCAGGTCATCTACCTTTTTGAATATTGGCTCGTGGAATAGTTAACAAAATAGTGCTTTTACTTGCTGCTGTAGTTTCGCTATCAGTGAGTTTTTGTGCATACGCTGTACGTGAAATAAAATTATTAGCTGTTTCTAAAAACAGTAAAACAAAGTAACCTAACTTGAGCATGAGCTACCTAGACAGCATAAATAAATTCAAATCCAATATTGTCCAGTTATGTTCCTGTATACTTCGAAGGAAATGTTCGCTAAATATATTTATTTCGCAGAACGTTATGCAATGCAAGTCTATTTTCTGCTTCACAAGAAGCTCAATTTCTGGAAAAGTATTGGACATCCACAGTGGCCTTCACATGGGCATACATTGGACCAAGGACGCGGATTTCTGTGTAACTTTGTGGGGGCCCATTCAGATATGTGTTTTGTTGGCAGATAAGGGTATAAGAAGGCACATATAATGATCTTAATACATATTAAATTCAAATTTTGCCAAATATTGTATATTCATAAAATATACATATAATAGTATAAATATAGTCATTGTGAAAGCTTCCCCAGGCCAAGCTATTGCAGAATTTAACAATGTTTGTATAACGTTAAAAAAAAGTTCTGGAAAAGTTCTGCTGTTACTAGAAAATAAACTTAGGAAATAGCAGAAACTAATATTAGTGTATGCAGAGGAGTTACTCAGCTTTTCAAATGTGGTTCTCCTTTTGTTCGACTCACCCTTCCACTGCGCTACTCCTTTATTGGACAAATATTGTTTTTCTTCTTTTAATTCTCGGTTCTCGATCTCGACAGGCTTGGTTCAAGAAGCTTCTGTCTCACCTAAAGTGAAAAAAAAAAAAATGGACAAGTTCAACAAAGAGGCAAATAGACTGTATCACACGCAAAACGTGGCTCATTTCGAAATCTCTTGCTCTTTTGTGATGATTTGGATACCTTAGATCATAGAATGCTACAGAAATAACTACTCGATACACCTGTAAGGCAAGGGGCAACGAAAGAGTGACAACTACGTAAATTCATGGTAAAAAAAGAGAAAAAAGGACAACCCCATACTACTATCGAAAGAAATGTTCTAGGTATCCTTTTGTATACAAGAGCACTCTGCGTGGTGTATTGAAGCAATCCACACCGTGTCAGGCATAAAGAAGCAGTATGGGGAACAAAGTGGGTTGAACATTGGAACTACACACTTTAATTTCAAATTACGTGCGGAAGGTAAAAGGTACTGAGACATAACCAAGCTTATTGGAAAGCCATGCCCTACCGTTGGATACATCATAAAGAAACATAAAACAGGACAGTTATTGGGGATCCGCTCTGGTAAACCAAGCATAACTGCCCGGAATGAAACCTACATTCTTCATTCTGTGAACAAAACTCAAAGAATTAGTGCTAAAGATTTGGCTACTTCACTTGCCTAGGATATGCAAGTTAATGTTATAGATATGTACAAAAGAATTGGGATTCAGAAGATACATACATATCAGAAGAAAGCAGAAAGAAGAAGTTCTAATTTTCCAAGAAATATCAATACGAGTGAATGGAATTTTGGAAAAAGGTTTTTTTTTTTCTAGGATGAGACGAAGATTAACTTGTATTGTAGTTGTGGATATCAGGACGCGTGGGGAAAGAAGAATGAAGCTTTCAGAAAGCAGAACATTGCTTCAACTGGTAAAAATGTTTGAGGGTCTGTTATGATTTGGGGTTGGGTAATTACTAATGGAGTGGCCAGTATTCATACCCTGGATACACATCTAAATCCCAAAATTTTCAATGAATTTTGGATTGTTTGTGGTGTAACATTAACTTACATATCCTAGGTGAGTGAAGTAGTCAAATCTTTAGCATTTATTCTTTGAGTTGTATTCACAGAACGAAAAATGTAGGTTTCATTCCGGGCAGTTAGTTTTCTTGGTTGGCCTGAACGGATTTTATTCCGCAATAATTGCTATGTTTTATGTTTCTTTATGATGTATCCAACTGTAAAGCATGGCTTTCCAACCAGCTTGGCTTGCCTGACGCGTTGTGGATTGCTTCAATACACTACGTAGACTGCTCTTGTACACAAAAGGACACTTAGAACATTTCTGTCGAGAGTAGTGTGGGGTTGTCCAAATACATTTTTGCGATGAATTTACGTAGTCGTCACAATTTCCTTACCTGTTACCTTACAGGTGTATCGACTCGAGTGGTAGTTAGTTCTATAGTATTCTATCTAAGGCATCCAAATTATCATAAAAGGGCAAGAGATTTTGAAATGATGAATGTTTTACGTATGATACAATCTGTTCTTCCTCTTTGTTGAACTTGTCTAAATACATTTTTTACAGGCTGTATATAGTTAGTTGTAATATATGTTGTAATAAAAACTCAAAATTACGGTAAACAATAATTGCATCCAAACAGCAGTTTAAAGGATATATTTCCTTAGTGCAAGTCCACTCCTACTTTTGTGTGCTCTTCTTGCTTGCTTATTTTTCTTGTATATTTTTTCTTTTCTTAAATTATGTTTGTATATGACAAAATCACGATGAATGATCCTTAAACGACAGAAAATGACGTTTTCATTTTTTCTTTCATTCTTTTTTTTTTAACTAAATGGTCTTTATCGATTTTATGCACGAAACTCCAGAAACAACACAAGCAATGCACGAATTAACTCGTTTAGCCATGGGAGGGGTATTATACGTGATGTAATTTATGTAAGTGCTGTAGCACACGAGTTAGAGGGAGGGATTTATCAATGAAATAGATTTGTCAAAGGGAGATAACCTTAGTAGAAGGGTAAAACGAATGACATGTACTGTAGAAACAGGAGAACCGACTTGACCTTATCATTTGCAACCCCCCCTTTCATTAGGGAGGAATACTTCAACCTTGGGGGAGCAAGGCCCCCAAAGACCTTCCGGGATCGGCACCCTTCTATTGGACGTCCACAATGTCCGTCTTCAGAACATCCACTGCACGTCCATAATGTCCTTCACATGGACAACATCCATTTTCTCTATATTCAGTGGATGTCCAGAGTGTCCGTTTTCCAGACATCCAATTTCTGGACATGCTATGCACATCCACTGGATAACCACGAAGTCCCAGATAGCATGTCAGCTGGCAACAAGGCTGTCAGTTACTTGCTGTGAGCTTGTCACTTAATATTGTATTAAACAAGCGCGAAATCAAGCTTAAACAAGCAGTTATGCGAGGAAGCTTATAAAACTTGAAATTTATTTGAATTTTGTTTCTTTTCATTTCCGCTGTCGTCTTAGTGCAATGAAGTCCCATCACGTGCCAGAACTGTTTCGCCGTAAGCTAATCTCAGCTAACTATCACCCTGTTTAGTACAGGCGTCTCTTGTGATCTGATGCAATAAGTATGAATAGGGTTTGGAAAGAGAGTTAAGGCGTGTGGTTCCATGGTGTTGTGACCACAGCATAGGACCAATTTGCCAGCTGTCCTTGGTTCGTTTCCCACCCAGGGTAACGCTTTTATTTTTCTAACGACAAAGTTCATTACGTTTTTTTTTTCTGTTAAGGCTATTTGAACCTTGATTCTTGTAAATTAGATTGCTTGATTCACTTTATTTAAGCCCTTTTGATTTGATTTGTTAAACTTGCATAAGTTGTCCCTCTTGGCAAAGGAACTTTGATTCACTTTGGAGTCAGGTAAAAATTGCTCTGTGAGGCCCTTGTTTTGGACTTCCATTTACTGGAAGTCGATTCTCATGTCAAGTATGTTTAATTGTCTATGGAAATGAAATGGACGTATTAAGAAATGATATGGCCGTCCTGTGCTGTTAGGGATGGATTTTGAATTCCAACTTGTAGCACGACCTTCCTATGTCTCTATAGCCTTCCCTTTCTTGCCACTAAATCGCAGTGCGCTGCTCCTACAAATTGAAATAGAGAGAGTTCACACATTCTCAGAATACATTTTTTATGTTCAGTTAAAGGTTTCTTCTGTCCCTGTGGATTATTAATTTTCTTTAACCGCGTCGCCCGGCTCTTCCCACGCATTTTTAAAGGGTAGTAATGTCTATTGGCACGTAACAGTATGGGGACCAGGTTGGTAACATTAAAAACTGTGGCCCCGAAGTTTCTTTATGACCGGTCCCAGTAACTAAATGCCTACTTTGGTGTGAATAAGGGCAACGTTGTTGGAGTAATTTAAATATTATATTGTTGAAAAGTATGGTAACGCTGACTTTCACAACTGTGGCGCCCGGATTACCTGTATGACTTGTCCCAGTACCAAGTTTGGTGTAGATACAATCATAGGTAGTAATATGAAATATTAAATTCTTAAAGAGATTAGTAGCACTGACAGTTAGTGCGCCTGAATTGTCTGCATCTGTATCCAAGTAGCTACATGCAGTTTGGGGCGGATAGGTAAGCCCTATGAGAATAATTTGAAGTATTATTTTTTTTTTAGAACACTGATTACTCAATTGAAATTATATACAAACCTAGCCCGGACCCGGACCAAGGGTCCCTATGTACCAAAAATGGTTTGAATCAGTTCAGTGGTTTACTCATGATGAAGTCCAATATAATCTATTTTCTTCATTTTTATTTGTTCATTGTTGAAATAACTTTATGGTTGTAGAGAACGCCCAATCTAAACGTATAGCAATGAAGATATTTCAACAATGAACAAAATAGACAATACATAAACAAGTTACAACTGCGATTCTATTAACAATTGTAAAGTCTCCGTCCCTTGGTACCATTTTAGCTACGCGAGTATTTTTTAAAGTAAAATACCGCAGCTTATACACACCATTGTTTGCTACGGCTTTTCGCCCTTTCCCATACAGAAACGCTTAATTTCAACAGGAATTTAGATGTAAGTACTAAGTAGTCGGGAGGTCAAGGCCGTCTGCCCCCAGCTCCTTAAGAGGATCTTCTACTTCTGTCATGGCTAGAAAGTTTACTGTTGGTGCTTATGGACAGAAAATTGCTACCGAATATCTTCATTTTCTAAGGAACTGGATATCTTTAATAGAAAAGAAAAGTTTTGGAGCATTCTTCAGAACTTTAGGCACGGGTTGAAATACCTAGAACGTACATTTGTTTCCTAGTTTTTCAGAAATAAATTATTAAAAAAATAAATAAAATTATTTTGTTTTTTCCAAATTACAATTTGTCTAACTTTGCAACCAATTACGCTAGAAAGATCAACCTTTTTTGTTTTATTCCATGTGCAGAAACGATTCTAATAATTTTAATTGCAATAACATCTGATACACCAATAAAAAATAGTATTTTTATATAGCTATTCTAGTCCACCTCTCAAAGCTTTGATGAGGGTAAGCCACGCCCGACTCTAGGCCTGGCAGTGGAAGGGGTGGGAAGTTGGAGAAGTGAATGTCTGAATAAGTATGTGCATACCTCTTGAATGAAACAGATTCTCGACCGGTTTCTGAGAATTCCTGCGAAAAACGGCTTATTCTGTAGAGTTTGTGTTCTTCCTCAATGGTCCCATACTAACAGGGTGGAGGGAGATTGCTCTCCCCCAGCCTCTGCTTCCCCATGGAAGTTATTATTCTAGCATAATGTAATATATTATTTCTACTTTCCTGACCGTGTATTGTCTTCACTCATTCTATACCTCTTCTGTATTTTTTGCGCTATTGATCACATAAAGCAGCATACATCATAGTTCAGTAGTAGCTATTTTTCCCAGAGGAATTATTAACAAGTATAATATTTACATTGCACTGTAAATACTAACGAGCAATCTTCCCAAACAGCTAATTCAATCATCATTCGGAAAAACGTTATAGTCTACTCCAGGGGGTCTCCAATCTTTCTTGGCAGCTGGCCAAATTGACTAATCAGGAAGAGAACGAAGGCCGCATTATAAAGGATCAACTCAATAGTGATACTGAAATTTTCATTTAGTAATTATATTGCAAATTGTATTAGTACCAACAAATATAATACAAAATCGTGTGTACCCCAAGTAGCAAATTCTTGTTGGACCATTGAAAATCTGATTGTACGTTTTAACGTTAGATTAACGTTTTTCAGTACTGTTCGGCCTACGTACTATTTGGTCGTTGGCCGCTCGCCTTAGTGTTAGCGATAACGTTGGCCCTAAAAGCGAAGTTCAACGTAGAGCAAACTATATGGTAATTCCAATGTACATGTGGCCCAACGTTAGCCCAACTGTTATTTTTCAGTTGTATGCAACCAAAATAGTACCAAGTTACATACTGAGGAAATTTACTATTTTAGTAAACGGAATTATGCATATTTTTACAGTCGTAGAAAAAATTGGACCTTGAATACATCATGCCTTTATTCATTGTCATGTTTTACTCTCTCGTCTTCATTTATAGTCGAAAAAATTTCCATTTATCTGTGGGTGGATTCGAACCTGAACGTTCTGATTTATTATCCGTTGCTTTAGCCACTACACTACGGAGGAACCCTTTAATCCTAATAATACGTCAATTATGCACTTCATCAATTCACACAGGGCGACCTAAGACCCAACGCTAGATAATTTTATTCTCTGTACTTGCGCGCTGAATGAGTTAAAATAGAAGAGTTAATTTTCTATTATCATTTCTACACAAACTAATACATAGTAAAATTCACTCAGAAAAATTATTACCCGAAATATGGTTGTAGGTCCCGCAAAGAGTTACTCGACCTCGTAATGCAGTCTTCCTCCTCCCGCCCCAAAGGACCAAAATATTAATTAAATTTTTCCAACGACTGTTTAATTTCTCTCCTAATAATAACCATATGGCAAAGTTATGGTAGATGAGTTTTTTGGAATTCGAAGACATAATTTAGAATGTTTATCTATCTCCCTATCAGCTGGCTATCAGAAGTAATTTAGATCAACCATTTTCTCTGCATAATTGTCTTGCAGGGAAGGAGTAATTAAAACACTTCCTCGGAAGAGAAACAAAGAAACAAAAAATCATTAGCTAGAGTGAAAGATATTACTCAATTAAACATAGTATTTTCCGTCCACTGAAATCAATGGTAGATTGTACCCTAACAATTCCTAGCCTAATAACCTAAATGATTAAGTAATGGTTTTGTTATATACAAAACCAAAGCGTCCCCGTATAAATTCGAATTATAACGTATTTTAAAAAAAACTCAAAGTGATAGGAACAAATGGAGATTACTAAGCGAATGCTGTCGCCTGGCAGTGTTAGTCAGTCATAGATTTTCCCACCGGTGTCCATAACTAATCCAACGTTGCATGGCTTATCTCTGTTGAACTTGTGGCTACTGAGATCTAGTAGGGTCACAAATGAAGAATACTAAGCGATTCAAAAGGACCTGCTAGTTTTAGAGTCACATCTATAGTTTTCCTTACCATTGTACACCACGATTAATCCAGCTGTGTATAAATCATATATGTCGGACTTGTAGTTACTAAGATCTAGGAGGGGCACAAATGGAGAATACAAAGCGACTGGAAAGGTCCTGCCAGTTTTAGTGTCAAAGTTATAGTTTATTCCAGGCCGTGTGACATGCAATAGTACTTCTGTTTACATGCCTCCTCTATTCACAGTTTTTTTTTAGAATAAAAAGGCAGAACTTCTCTATAGATACATCTGTTGCGACTAGAACCGCTATTAGTCACATGAATATTGATAAACACAGACACTGATGTTCGTTAGTGAGAGTAAAAGTAACGTTAGGACATTTTTTATATAAATCAGATAAATAGAGTTTTCATTTAACTTTTAACTAAACTCAGACCTGAGATTGTACATCTTTTCTTGCCCTGGCCCAGACATACAATTCTTGCCCTGGCTCAGTTGGGAAAAATATAATCGCAATAGGCCCAGGCCCAACAAGAACCCGAGAAGTTCTGGCAATTTATGGCCCGAGCCCGTGCAGACCTCTAATATGCAAGTCTAGCATTCTTATAAAATGGATTGATGATCAAAAAATGATTCATCAAAAACATTATTATTTACATTTTTAAAACATTGAAAAGTGACAAGAGACAAGAAAAAATAATGAATAAATTCTTCATTTTCTTTTGTCTTCAAGAATTTGTTTATGGACTTTAGGCATCTAAGGCTCAGGCCGGGATAGGGGAAGCACAGCGATGTACAAAGGCAGAGACCCTAGCCTTCAGAAGGTACTATCCCGGCATTCGCCTTTTGAGACCGAGGAAAACCTCAGTCAGGATGGCCGACCGGAGAAGGGTTCGTACGCTCGACATACTCAATCCCACTTGGTTGGCAGACACGCTACCCCTAAATTTTTTTGTGTTGTGGCAGTTATGTTTGTTAATATTAGGATAAGGAATCCAATTATTTTTCATTATTTTTTCTTACTTCTTAATTAAATTCAAAATGTTTTACCGAATATTTGAAGAAATTATAAATTCAATTTGGTTTTGCCCGGGCCAAGACTCAAAAGCTTTTGCCATGGCTGGCTCGACTGGGCCAGGCCTCAATCTCATCCCTGACTAAACTAGAGGTTTTTTTTTTGGTTTTTTTAGTTAGAAAAGCACACAATAGACCTTGCAACTGTTGCAAATTTCACTCCATTACAAATATGATGTTGCTATACTGTTATAAAATTCTCGTATCTCAACTTCAGTACGTAAAATTTTCAGGTATGTGCTGTTTTCTAAAACAGTACGTTTACATTCGCGTCGGCATCTGCTGTAGAAACTGTTTGTGTACATAGCTGAAAGAGGGGATTTGTGTAGTCCCCTCACTTCTATTCCCTGGGACTAAAAGCGAAGACAGGGGCGGGGCGACTGGCTTACCCTCGTCATAGCTTTTGACAGGTGGACTAGAATAGCTATATAAAAATACTATTTTTTTTATTGGTGTATCAGATATGATTGCAATTAAAACTATTAGAATCGTTTCTTCACAAGGAATAAAACAAAAAAGGTTGATCTTCCCAGCGTAATTGGTTGCAAAGTTAGATATATTGTAATTTGGAGAAAACAAAATAATTTTATTCATTTTTTAATAATATATTTCTGAAAAACTAGGAAACAAATGTACGTTCTAGGTATTTCAACCCGTGCCTAAAGTTCTGACGAATGCACCAAAACTTTTCTTTTCTATTAAATATATCCAGTTCCTTAGAAAATGATGATATTCGGTAGCAACTTTCTGTCCATAAGCACCAACAGTAAACTTTCTAGCCCTGACAGAAGTAGAAGATCCTATTAACAAACTTATCTCTGCATATACACTACACACACAATTGTTCGCTATTACATTTTGTCTTTCCCGTTAGAGAAATACTTATTATC
Source organism: Lepisma saccharinum (assembly GCA_022664845.1). Classification (NCBI taxonomy): domain Eukaryota; kingdom Metazoa; phylum Arthropoda; class Insecta; order Zygentoma; family Lepismatidae; genus Lepisma; species Lepisma saccharinum. The sequence goes on from JAGDQP010007155.1 coordinate 21,898, forward strand.
AATTATAATCAAACTTTAATGTAAGTATGAGGGGGCAAGCCCCCTCTGCCCCCACTCCCAACAATTTTCCTTTGTTCCTGCACGTACACTTTATGTACTTTAAAATTACCTCCATACACTTTATGGTTCACGACATATTTTTGTATGTGCTGGCAACACTGACAACGGTTCCTGAGGAGCGATAATATCCACAGTATTTTCCTATTGTGCCAAACAATGCTTATGCCAAACTTGGTGCTGCTATGAATACTATAATGGAAACAATTTAAAAAAAGATAATTTCATAGAAAATAGGCTGGTAACACTGGTAAGTGTGTTGCTTGGCAATGTAGGCCTTCTGAGTATTTACTCGTATGTATTGTGTCGAATAATGTTTATGACAAGTTTAGCGCAGTAGGTATAACTGAATGGAAGCAATTTGAACAATTATTTTTTTAAAAAAATGGGCTGACGACACTGAACCACAGCACCCGTGAAGACGGTTCTGACAACCCTAAGCTAGTTTAGTCAAGACCTTTCGAACGACACCTCAAGTATCTCTCTACACCTTGTTGTTCCTGAGATTTAATTTCTGGACACGGACGGGCAAACGGACACCATAGCGGGAATAATATGTCCTTTTGCTATAGCTTTGCTATGAAGGGACTGAAAAATTGGCATGAGCAGAAACCCTTAAATGGTTCAGAGTATTTCTATGACATCTCCGCGTTCGAATTTGCTGGAGCAGCATTGATAAATAGTGTAATAAATACATTAAATTAATGATCTTGCTCCCATCTGGTGTTTGAAATATTCAATTTACTCTAAAATTAAAATGTGCGTGGTTCAGCCAGTGGCTACTCTTTCACGTAACTCTTGTCGGAAACATAAACATATCATATTCAGGTGCAATAATGATAATAAAAAATAATTAAAAAAAAAAAGACGGGAAAGAAAGCAAAATATAGCCAATTTCACTGAGTCCAGTTATGCAACGCAGCGATTATTGCGCCAGATTCACGATTGTTTTGCTAATTTCTACCTGTCAGTTAATTCTTGGTCCTCGTGACTTGGGGCTACATGTTTACAATAAAAGAAGTTTGTGTTCCGTTCCATAAAGCTGACGTGTTTTAGTTATTAAACCAGTTCTTGTTTCCTTTGGGCAAGTACTCACTGTTAAATGTTATTAAATATCCTACTACCAAAAAAAAAAGAAAAAAGAAAGAAAGAAAGAAAGAAAGAAAGAAAGAAAGAAAATTAAAAAAAACACTTAAACAAAAATAAGTAGTAACATTTGAATTATAACAATAAAACTTTCTGGCCATATCCATCTTGAATAAAGAAGACACAATTTTCTGACAAAGCTGAATATACTTTAATAACAAAAAATAAACTAAAGCGTCACAGTTTCGGAAGTATATCACCTGCCTCTTCAGACTGAACTATACCAGTCTGAAGAAAAAGTTGATAGGCCTATACTTCCTTAATTTTAACACTTTGGTTTCTTTTTGTTGTTATTAAAGTATATTCAACCTTGTTAAAAAGCTATGGTCTTCTTTAACTAATAACATAATATTTAAAAACATAATTAATCCTAAACAGAGAAGAAAAAGCCAAATTTTGTAACTATGACAACCGTCGAAAGACAGGGAACAAAACACCCTGTCCAGAAGGCGCAGATCAAAAGGAGCGCAGAGAAGAATCCCGGTCAAAAGGCCCGGACAGAAGGTCTTATAATAAAATGGTTCGAGGACCAGAAAAGCCCTGTTCAAGAAGATACCGATCAAAAGGGTCTAAAACAGAAGGGGGCGGTCTAAGGGAACACAAGGGCAAAACAATCTCGGTCAAAGTAGTCCGAAGAAGCAGCCAACACCTGTAAAACCAATTTAACACCTTTCAAGAACAAGTAAGTGGCCTGAATTTTATTGTATAATTACTACATCACTGCGTTTAATTCAAGGAAACAAAGCAAATGTGTATACCACCCTAACAAGATAACGAATAAAGTTATATGAAAGAATAAGTGTATTTGGATACTGTAATAAAAATGAGATTTTGAAGATATTTTAACTAAATGGTGAATGGAGGCTGTCAGTTTTTCTCAATATTGATTTAAAGATGATTACTAAAATGATCGAGTGGATTACTAAAATGGTCGTCTATTTGTATTTTGGAAGTCTCGAGTTCAAATCTGTAACGTCTATCCTCCTTGCGTATGTTGTAGGCCTACCTCTCTGAGTCATATTCAAGAAAGACAAGATTAATTCTACGTAATTATCAGGTCATGGCCACTTTCTTGCCAAGTTTATTTCCTGCCTGTAACTCCATGGCGGACGTTCATCCCACTAAAGATGCTATTACATTGTCGACAGAGGCGTCATTTAGGGGGAAAGTGGGCAATTCTACCTCCCCGAGTTTGAAAATATAAACACACTAATACGTAAAAACTTCTTTAGAAAGACAAGCCAGCATAAAAGCACACTGAAAAGTAAAGAAAAATACTTTTTTTTTAAATCGATTTTTTGTAGGAGTTCGGAACCAAATTTATAATTAAAACAACTATTTGTAACATGCTCTGCAATTTTGTAGGTTAATGAGTTTTAATTGCCTGTTACAGTAATTAATTTGGTTCTGACCAGCTGCAAAAAAACGAAAATGAGAAAAAGATTTTAAGAAGTGCATTTACTTTTACTTATAGTGCGTTTTTAAGTATGTAGAAAACGAGTAGTTTGGTCTGACTATTCGTTTTTTATATTTTTCAGAAGAGGTAAGAAGAGTTGAGCTTCATTTTTCTGCTTCAGCCCATAGCTATTAGCTGAAATCTGTGATTCCAAGGTTTGGAAAGTGAATGTACTGTACACCCCTCATCATGTACTGTTTGTACCGTGTCCTGAACGCACAAGCCAAAATCGTGGACCGAGCGCACAAGCAGGTATCTGGCGTGACCTGAGCGCACCGCAAGAAAATTAGTTGACCTTGCAGGGTAGGAGCACCTTGAGCAACGCTGCTGCTGCTGCTGCTGCTACTACTACTACTACTACTACTAATAATAATAATAATAATATTAATATGTTCATGCTTTAATAACTGAAACTGAAGGAAACAGATTGTAAACTGCAACTTATTATTTTCACTAACATAAACATGATGCTTAATATGACTGAATAGTAAGATGCTTCTATCTTGCAAAGCAGATAATATTAATAGCATTAAATCCTTCCTTCCCACTTTATCAAGGCTTAGAACTGGCTGTTTAACAAACTACAACAAACAACGACATGTTTAAAGGGTGGGGACAAAATCCAAGGGACAGAACCCAAGCGGACAAAATTCAAGCCAGTTTTGCCAATGACGGACAAAATCTAAGGAGACATTGTGTAAGCATTTCTTCATTGTTAGAAATATCAGGAACATCGAAGTAAAAATGATGAATAGGTACAGGTATTAGGCACCATTCAACCAGTGCATCTAGATATAGTGTAGGGAGGGTTTCTAAACTTAACTCAACTGCCTGTCTGAATGTCGTTTCGTCTCGTTTCATAAGCGCAAAGAGATATGAAATCAGAAGACACAGTTTTAAACCTCATCTCATTTCGTCCAGTGTGTATTACTAAATTAGAATATAATTTTTATTTATCATTCCACTATATCTGAGTGCTTCAAATTTTACATATTGAACATATTGAGATGGAACAAAATCTGAACCAAATTACAATATATAAATACCTAATTATTACATATCTTTGAATATTTCTAATTATGAGTATTAAACATATCTGAACAGTGAATTGTAAAGTCAAAATACAATAAAACACTTCATTGCCATGTATCAGTATAGGCCTACTATTTTGAGCTACTGAACACATGTGAATAGCAAATTTCTAAACAAAATTACAATACTTTTATCCCTTTCAGAAATTATTTAACAGCAATATAGTTTCAAAAGAAGCACTTTCAAACCCGTTTCTTCAAGCTATCAAAATCTGCCTTTTAGTGCTGAAAATTCGCTACATAGAAGAAGATTTAGGTAAATCTTTACCTTAACTAAATTGGTAACTACCGAAAATCCATTCAAAATTAACATGTGCAAGTACTGTACCTAGGTACACACAGCTCTGTCTCCTACGGAAATTAAAAACAAACTTTTAATTGTTCTCAAGTAACTACCACTTTCCTTATAAAAAGCTTTCTTTATGATTACAAATCCATTTTTTAACACAAAGCACACTAAAATTTATATAATCATCATCATCATATTCAGCCGTTTTCTATCCACTGCTGGATGAAGGCTTCCCCCTTTTCTTTCCACATATCCCGCCCAGCTGCTATCCCATTCAACTCAGCTCCTGAAAAACGATTGATTTCATCTACCCATCTTATATTTGGACGTCGTCTCGGTCGCTTTTTTTCTCTAGGAATCCAATGTAGTACATCTGTCGTCCACCATCCATCTGTTCGTCTAGCTATGTGACCGGCCCATCTCCACTTCATCTTCTTTGCACTCTTTATTACATCCTCTACCTTTGTTTGTGCGCGAATCCATTCATTTTTCTTCCTGTCCCTCCTGGTTATTCCTAGCATGCACCTCTCCATTCCTCTTTGTGCGACTCTCAATCTTTGAGTCGTTTGCCCATTCAATGTCCAAGTTTCGCAGCCGTACATCATTACAGGTAAGACACATTGATTATAAACTTTACGCTTCAGACACATTGGAAGTTTGCTTTTGAAAATAAAGTGTAGTCTTCCAAAAGAACTCCACGAAATTTTACATCTTCTATTTATTTCATCAGTCAACTTTGCATTCGATGTTTTAAGCTGGCCTAGGTAAACATACTCATCAACTATGCCTATTTTCTCTCCGTTAATCTTCACTTCCTTCTTTGTAGCATGTTGGTTGTACATTACTTTTGTTTTACTTAAATTCATTTTAAGGCCTATTTTCGAACTCTCGTTACTCAGTTCTTCCATTCTGGTTTGTAGTTCTTCGGCTCTTGAAGCAAACAGGACTATATCATCAGCGAACCGTAGGTGATGAAGATATTCGCCATTAATTTTAATTCCAACTTCATTCCAGTTTAAATTCTGGAACACTCTCTCCAGGACCGCACAAAACAGTTTTGGAGAAATTGAATCTCCTTGCCTTACCCCTTTTCCAACTTTAAATTTTTCACTCTCTTGATGCAGTCTAATGACAGAAGTGGCAGTCGAGTAAATGTTTCGCAGTAACTTGTTGTTCATATGCACTTTCGATGCCTTCATGTTCAAGTGATTTAAGTACTGCTGACAAGGAGACCGAATCGAAAGGTTTTTCGAAATCTATGAATCCCAAACATAGTGGAAGTTCATATTAATTAGTCCTTTCCATAACTTCATTCAATGTTTGTATGTGGTCCATTGTGCTAAATCCACGACGAAAACTGACTTGTTCCCTTCCCTGGTTAAAATCTAAGTCTCGTTCAATACGATTCAAAATAACTTTGGTGAACATTTTGTATAGGACTGACAGTAAACTAATTGGTCTGTAGTTTTCGACGCGTTCTTTGTCCCCTTTCTTGTACAACAAAATGATAACGGCATTGTTCCAACTTGAGGGTATTTCTCTCTTCCTCAGGCACATCGAGAATAATTTAGCAAGTTCCTCTTTCATTTTTTCACCTCCCCATTTAAACATCTCTGCTGTGAGCCCATCTTCTCCTGGTGACTTTCCGTTCTTCATCCCTCGAAGTATTTTATCCACTTCTTCTTTCATTACGTCTTCTTTGATTGGGACTTCTACATCATTTTCTTCTAAGTCTTCATTTCCTAGCTCTTCCCCGGAGTAGTAAAATTCTGTGTAAAAATTTTCAAATATGTTTATAATTTCTTCCTTATTTCGTGTTACGGTCCCATCTGGTCTCTTAACTACAATTATTTGCTTTTTCCCTATCATGAGCTGCTGTTTGGCTTTTTTCAGCCTCTTGTTTTCCTCGATTGTATTTCTAACAAGATTTTCGTTATATCTTCGTACATCCTCTCTTATTTTCTTTCTTACGGTTTTATTTAGTTCTATGTACTCAATCCT
>JAGDQP010007155.1:28337-39521 GCA_022664845.1 Lepisma saccharinum
ACGTCTTGCAGAATTTCCCTGTTATTCGATACAACGTAGTCTATTTCATTTTTGGTTCCATTTGTGTCTTTCCATATCCACTTCCTCTGAGGCGGTTTCTTGAAAAATGTATTTTAAATCAACAGTCTGTTGGCTTCTGAGAATTCCACTAACTTCTCTCCTCTCTTGTTTCTTTTGCCAAATCCAAAGTTTCCCACTTTCGTGTCACTGCTCTGCTTGGTTCCTACTTTCGCATTAAAGTCTCCCATTACAATTTTGTAATGCGATTTGCTACTATCCAAAATCTTCTGTATCTCCTCGTATAGGTCTTCGACTTCCTCCTCCGTGTGCGAGGTTGTTGGAGCATACACTTGTATAATTTCCATGCTGTATCTCTTGTTAATCTTTACTGGAAAGGAACAGAAACTGGAAAAGCGACAGGCGTTGGCTTTATAATTAATAAAGACCTGAAGTCACGGATCACAGAAATTGAAGGAATTTCAGATAGAATCGCACGGGTAGTAATAAAGATTAACAAAAGATTAACTAAAATTTATATATATATAAAAGATTTTTTTCAAATAATGCACAGAACAAAAATAATGTATCTAAAATAAAAGGGTATGGTATTTGAATATACACTGGTATGGTATTTGTCCTCTGAGGCTTGGATTTCAAGTTGTTTCCAAGTAACAAGCCCTTGGAAAGTTTCCCATCCGGTTTTGAAACAACCTGTATCATCGAAACTAGAATACAAATATAGCGTAACACGTATTGGGAAAAGGGGCACGGTGGCTCAGTGGTACAGCGTTCATCTCTGTCTCAAGGGATACCTGGTTCGATCCTAGGTCCCGCCATATGAATTTGTGGTGAACAATATCGTGCTTGTTGGTTTTCTCGGGGTTCTCCCGTTTCCTCCCACTTTGTCTTTTAACCAGTATCCTTCGTCACTCACTTTCATCATTTTTCATTATCACGGCCTGAGGCTAATAAAGAAGAGCAGCTGAATATTTTACCTTATTTCTCATGATATTGAATATTATTAGTTACAGTTTGCAGCTCTCTTTTATTAATTTGCAGTTATTAAAGTTTACCTTTTCACAAAATATCCTCCCCCTGCACTTCAAGGTCAACTAGTCTTTCTTGCGGTGCGCTCAGGACACGCCAGATACCTACTTGTGCGCTCGGTCCACGATTTTGGCTTTTGCGTTGAGGACACGGAAATAACAGGGATGACTTTTGGCTTACGTCCCGCCTTTTATATACACTTCCAGTGAGAAGTGTTTTCCTACCAGCCAGCCCAAGTGCGGAGAAGTGTTGCTGCCAGCCCAGCCAATGCAGCAGTTGTAGTAGAATGGAGGCCCAGGGATGGTGCCATATATCAACTAGTCAAGTATAGTGGATTTGTGTGTGTGATGTTTCTTGAACTGAAAGGCATTTAATGGACGGTGATGCCAAAATATATATGAACTGTTTCTAGTAACATAAATAGTCTATATGAATGTTATTGTAGATATATGTATGTGAAAGCGTATGCCTTGTAGTAGTTTATTAACCGCCACACCATGTAGTGGAAATTAGTGGTTGTGACAACTCATAACTTAACCTAGCCTAACTTTGTGTTGTTAGTGTGCTTCCGAGGGCCTTGTATTGTACACGCACAAGCGAAAATAGTACACGTATCTGCAATTTCGGATAGACTGCAATTTTCATTGTCGGAGGGTGCTGTTAGATTGAGAAAGCAGTCATTGTACAAAGACTGATCATCTCCTTATACACAACAGTAAATCCTTGTTCATCTGTGGTTATCGATCAGCTTCTCGAATTTCAGGGCAAAGGCCCTACATCATTATGTCAAAACAAAATTATCTTCAACTCGGACAGCATCAAAACTTTCCGCCTCCTGTTACTGGAGCACCGCCATACTCTACATTAGGAGCAATACCACGCCATCGTCGCACCATGGAAACATTATCTTCAAACTAACGTTCTCGTTCACGTTCTCCAAACAGATCAGAGCATACTCCACCTTCTTCACCACCAACGAAACGCACTCATATACACAGCGAGACCAATTCTGACCAAGACTTTCAAATGGACATCAACAATGAAGAAGAATCTACAGCTACATCTACATCTAAGAACCACTCCTTTCTATTGACTAACTTCGATGCAAAGTTTCAAAATCCAACAATCCAGTTTCAGCAAGTTACCAAGTATCTACCTAGTGATTCCATTGCACAAATCATCCCAACAATAAATGGCACCATCATCAAATCTCCAGACATCAATTTCGCCACCAAAATCAGAAATCGTCACAGTTTTGAGATTTTTGGTAAAAATGCAAATATCACACGCCTTGACCTCTTAAATAGCCACCACCACCACGTAAACCGCCTACATTATCCGTAGAAATCACGGGGTTGATCCAACGCTCACAGATGACGAAATAGAAACAGAGCTGAAACACGAGGGTCATTCAATACATAAGTGCCTACGCATAAAAGCAGAAACAGGCCAAGCTACTTACATGGTTAGCGTTCTCACACCAGATCAAGAGACCATAGACGATCTGCTTTCACACGGTGCCTAGGAGACGATACCGAGTGGAACCCTCACATTCACCGCTATCTATCAGATGTGAGAAATGTCAATTGCCCAACGCCCACCCTACCTCAAAATGCACAAATACATTGAAATGTGGCTTCTGCACAGGTAACCATTCAACAAAAACTTGTCTGAACCTTCAACAGCCTCCCACATGCAACACTTGCGGTGATCATCACACAACTTTCAGCTATAAATGTAAAGCTCGACCAGAACCAGATCCAACAAAACCAGAACTGATTGTACCAATACGCACTCCAGAAACCAAAACTCAGTTCACAACTCTTGTAACATCTGTGCATCAACCCATATCTATTGAACAACTTCTGTCTTTTCTCACAGTTACTCTCCAGATCATTCATCCTTTCAACGCCATAACATTATACAGCAAATACAATACGCAGCAAAGACCACACATAAAGTCAACTTCACTGCGACATATTCAGGCCCATAGGCATACTTTCATGCACATGCATACGGACAAGAAACAGCTGTATAATTTAACCAAAACAACCTTCCTGTATTCATTTCTCCTTCTGGCGCTATCATTTCTGTTTCTCAACATTCGCTCCTTACCAGCACATAAAGCTCTTTTCTCATCTCTAGATAAACATATAAATGCTTTCCTATTAAATGAAACGTATCTCACCCCTAAACTTCAATGCAAAATTTCTGGCTACACCCTACTCAGAAATGATAACAAACTACCAGCCTGAAAAGCTAATGGAGGAGTCGCTATAGGATTTCCCATTCATATACCATTCGTCAACACACACCTTCTCCATCCAACCTACCAGAATAAATCATCACTTCATTATACTTCAAGCAAAGATACATTACTTTAGCAACTATCTACATGCGCCCAGGCCACACAATCCCAACAAATTTCTTCAGATACATTTCTAATAATTTTCGATACTACATAATCATGGCTGACATAAACATCCATAACAGATCCGACAGAGGCAAAGCCGACTTCCATAGCTTCATCAGTCAGCAAACAACCGGTACTCTCCACATGATACCTAAACACACAAGACCAATCTCAAACACAACACCGGATGTAGTTATCTACTCTCAATCTACTCCCCAATAGCCATTTGGACGTTCTTGATCCCCTAGGAAGTGACCACATACCAGTAAAATTCAAAATTGACTTCACCAGACCAAACCCAACCACACCCATAATCCAGCGCCAAGTACTTCGTTTTGACAGAGCGAACTGGGCTGGCTACAGGAACGTATAGAAGCAAAACTCACAGACTCGACACCACCTACCACAGAAGACGAACTATACTCCACCTTAGACCATATCACCACTACAATCAAACAAGCATCAGACAGTCACATCCCTACTTCTACTACTCACCCATTTATACCTAACTTACCTCCACAATACCTACCATTAATACGCCGATCCAGAAATCTTTACCGAGACTATCAACGCACACAAAATCCTGAATCGCTAAGACTTCATAGACAACTCCAAAGAGCAGTACATAACTACATAAAAACATATAAACTACGACAATGGATCAAAACATGTAATAATCTGGCAGATACATCTCACCCATCCAAATACTTGAAACGCTTCAACACACTTACAGGTAAATACTCACGCACCACATAAATGCTCCAAGAAAACAAAGCCCTTCATAAAGACAAAGAGAAAGGCGATGTTTTTCCAGATTATCTTCAAACTATCTTCACCCCCACAATACCTTTCAACCCTTTTCGAAGACACCCCGCAGATCATCTTGACACCCACTCCCATCATCTACAACCAAACTCTGATCATCCACTTCCTGAACATCCACTGACTACACCAATTACACCCGAAGAAATCATACACACAATCGAGCGCAAACGTCAATCTGCTCCAGGACCCGACAAAATTACTTATAGACACTTCAGAGAAGCTACTATTTTCCTCATAGAACTTCTCGCGCATATACACACCTTTATCTTGCGCACAGGTTACATCCCATTACATTGGAAAACTTCAGAAACACTCATGTTCCATAAACTTCAGGAACCTACCCATGCTGTCTCCTCGTACCGACCCATTCAACCAACCATAGGCGGCGCCAGGATTTTGGTAATGTGGATGCAGGCTGGGAAATGATAAGACATAGTGAAAAATATTAACATGGTACGCAAGAACAACTTCTATGTACATATTTAAAGAAAACTTCATATATGGATACACGTGTATGTGAGTTGATTTATCATGGATTTATCAAAGAAATTTCAGAATTTTTAAGTGTACAAGGGTACTTTTTTTGCAATGACGTCAATTACAAGAGCTTTTATAAGGGCTTCTTCTGTTGAATGGAACCATGACTTTAAATTCTTCAATGCCATCTTCAATATCTATGCTCACTGAAATCGACTTTTCAACAGAAAACAACATTATGGATTTGAGTCTCTGTTGAAGCATAGTCGATCTTAGTTTGGACTTGACATAATTCATCTTGGAAAAACTCCGTTCGCATGAGCAACTAGTAACCGGAATCACTGAAAACTTTCTCATCAATCTGTAGAAATTCACATACACCCTTTCTCTTCGAGAATTTTGCAACTAATTTAGCCAATCCAGAACTGTAGATGGAGGATTGTTCAAGCGCCTTGCTCGTACAAGTCTGATTTCAGCTTCAATTTCTGACGCATTTAGACCAAAAGGTTTTGCTACTACTTGATAATCAGTACTATTACAATGAGCAACGTGAAGAATTTTCCCAGTTACTTGAATGAGGTCTATAGTCTCTTGAGAAAATCTTGTATCAAGTTCCAGAATAAAGCTATCCAATAAAGGATAGAATGTCCAATACTTGATTGCCTCCTTTGTCGTTTCTGCAAAAACACCTGTTTCTTGTGAGTCGTCCACAAATGAAGAGATTTTTCCCTTTCTAGGCGGCGGAACACTAATATCAATTTCCGTGCATTCTTCTTCTGCATTACTGAAGATATCATCAAACGTAGTTTTATCCTCTGCCAATTCCTTCTCCCTATTAAGATGTGGTTTTTATCCACCCAAGCAACGTTCCCTGATGTTTTGATTAAACATTTTATGGGCAAATTAACATGCCGACATGCGTACATACAATAACAACTCAACTAACAATTACATCGCACTGTTCGCCTACGCTCTGCCAACACATCCTAACATTGTTGCCAGAGTGATTAAGAAGTCACTCAAATATATCCAAACATAGGGAACAATAAATATACAAAATAGAAAGGATTATTGTATGAAATCTGAAAATCGAAGCTAATGTGGGTGCAGCTGCACCCACTGCACCCACTGTGGCGCCGCCTATGCAACTAACCCCAATATTTAGCAAAATCCTAGAGAAAATCCTAGTCACCCGGCTCCATACCCACCTGGAACACCACAACCTTCTACCCCTGCACCAAGCAGGCTTCCGTCCTTCCTTTAGCATTAATGATCAGCTACTTCGACTTACCAACATGATAGTCAATCACTATAATACCTCCAAACCTTCTTGCTTAGACCTGTTTGACCTCGAAAAAGCATTTGAGATTCTAGCACAAAGCTTTAATACATACACTCCGTTCATTCCACCTTCCCATCAATTAGATCCGCTATGTATTTAACTTCCTCACGAACCGCCTGACTATCAACTCCAGTACATCACATCATATTTTCCTACATTGTGTTGTTCCACAAGGATCTTCCCTCTCCCCACTGCTTTATATTCTCTTCGTTGCTGACCTTCCTCCATTTCCTAATAACATTCACATATTCCAATACGCAGATGACACCGCCTTTCTAGCACTCAGCAAAACCATACCCAGAGGCGCCCAAGCCATATAGGCAGGTCGTGCAATTGCATGACCTGATTTGGGGTGGGTGGGTCTGTAGAGGGGGTGGGTCAGGTTGCAGGAGGAGAAGAGAAAAGAAGAAAGGAGATGAGAACACAAGAGAAGAGGAAGGAAAATATATATGTACTCTACCAAATGGGAAGTGTACTTATTTCAGGAATAAGCAAAGGATGCCCTACCTTGACTCGCAGGGCACTCCTGAAGCGCATACAGAATTGGTATTGGAGGATTCGAAATACGTTGGTCGAAGATTGTAGGATGTTGAAACATTGGAAATATTACTTAAGAAACATTGGAGACTGATAATTGAGAGTAACTGGTTCTGTAATTTTGCAGCATTTAATGCAACGTTACATCGTGATCTCAAAAATGAAGGTGCAAGGTATATTAAGCAGGAAAATGTTGTCTGGGAAACATCTTTCTCTCACATCGCAGTTAAGGCAGAATCCAGCAACAAAGCTACGATTCTACTCAGAGTAGTCAAAATTCAACGTATCAAAGAGCATGGGAAGAAAAGGTAGAACATCGTTCTCAAAGGGATAAGCTGAAAAAGAAACCACTAAATATGCATATGTGCCATATTAAGAAAATTAGTTTAAACACTAAGATTTTAAAACATTTGGAAACAGGGATTTATTTTTAATGAGCCAATTTCTCATGTTGCCCCTAGAACTTGTCTGATGTAAGGAAAACGTGAAAAATCTGTAAGAAAATAACATTAACACATAGATAATTACTCTTTTGAACACAATTTATGCTTTAAGAAATCTCAAAACAACACCAGCATCGCCATTTTAAAAAATTCAGTTAATTTAGGCATATAACGCAAAATTTCCCATTAAGTTAAAAAGGTTTTCGTCGGACTAAACAACTCAAGCATATGACCACTTTTATGCATGTGTTTTTCGTCACGCAATTTACAATGACAAAAATATTCATTTCATAAATCGACGTAAACAAATGGGTCAAGTTGCAACTTTTGCCAACGTGTGATTTTTCTGCCGTCAGTTTTGTAGATATCAATTTCTGCCAACTGTTCTTTGTGCAGGCCGAAAGGTGGTTTTTGTTCATGTAAGGCTGAAGTGATCTTCTTCCTCATTTTGTAGACAATTATGAAGAAACTTTTGCTTCTATTTATCAGTAGCATCCGATTCCTGTGCAGTAAAATTCAAGCTTAATAAAATTTGGTTCAAGATTAAAGATCTCCGATTTTCTTAGGAAAAATGTTTGCAATCTTAGGTTAGTCTACAATATAAGAAGAAAGATTGGATTTAGATAAGAGAAGGCAAACAAATTCAGATTTTTTTATTCCTGTATTTAAAGATCTGGAATATACAAATATTTACAACCTATTCCTAATCTTTTCAAACTATTCCAGTTTTTAAAATCAGGAAATATTCACATCTGAAATTCAAATATAAAACAAAAAAAAAACTGAATTTCGCCGTCCCTAGTTTAAATAATTGTGGGTAGATAGGAAAAACATCTTAGAGATTCAAAGTGTCTTACTAATTAATGCCTGCTTTAGGGATTCCTTTTGCATTACACATTTCAATCCATTGTCTACTCTTAAAAGTTTAGTTTTTGTATCCTACTGATAATGAATACCATTTTTTTCCCCTAATCTCATCTATAAAGCTTCCAGTATCAAAATACTGGATCTTTTACGGCAAAATGAGAGACAGAAAAATATTTCTGTTCGACAGAAACCTCCACGAAACTGCACAAAGGATCAATAAAGTGCAAGGCAGAAAAGTCTTACGTTCTGAAATATAATGTTGACCAACTTTTTTGTCGATGACATTATGTAGGACACGACGACATGGCTTTCAGAATATCACTAGCCGAAAGTTGAGCAATAATGCATAAAATGATTGATTCGTTTAGGATCATTTACGGAATGGCTCTGATGGTCATTTTAAATCACGCGACGAAAATAACGTTTTTGTGAAAGTGGTCTTAGGCTTGCATTTGTTATTTTTCTTTTAAAAAAAGTTTAAATTAGCCTGAAATTTTTGTTATATGCTTAAACATTTTTATTGTTAACATTTGGCTAAATTTATGTTATTTAACAATTAAAAGAACATAAATTCTTCCCAAAAGGTCGTTAATTCTGTTTTCTTTAATTATTTTAATCTTTCCAATGTTATCTGGACTGCGATTTTTTTGTCTCTACCATCACTTTGAAGACATTATAAGATATTGTCTAGTAAATTTTTATTCACATTACCCCAGTACCACATGCACGTTGGCCATTCATCGCTAATGCGGGCGGGATAGCGGCCCGCTTGATCCCACGTCGATAGATGTGAGATCGGCATCGATTATTGGTATCACTAGTTTACGTATTTTCTAAAACTATAGTAAGTATTGTGCAAAGAATAAATCGATTATTTACAAAACATTTGGTTCATAGTGAATAAATTAAAATTAAAAAATAGAGCACTCGTCATGGAACCACATCGATCCATGTCGTTAACCGATATCTATATTGATCAATGTCGGTCCATATGGGCAAACCGATGTTCATTCAAGCGACGCTATATCCCTCTGGTGATAAAATATAAAAGTTCATGTTGTAGTCAACACGCGGCCAGCTTTGTTTGTGACAAAGGAGTTGTTCATCGAAGCATGTTTAAAGTGCATAAATAACCTGCTCTTCCACGGGGACACAGACAAATAAAGTGTTAAGTTGATTGTGTTTTTTGCAAGGAGTCTTTGATCATTGTAAGTACATAGAGAAACCAACTAGATTTACAGTAATATTTATTACGCTGGTTATCGTACACCGCCAGAACCGGGGGACATTTTACACTTTTGTTTCGTTTGTACGGTAGAAAGTAGAGTATTTTATCGAGGCCATGTGGTTGTTAAGAGAAGTTCCCTTTAGTAGGAGGATAAGTTAAATTTATATTTATTTACATTTGTTTTACAACATTTCTTTCATTTGAAGCTGTTTCATTGTAATCATGGCCATTGTACTCTTTAAGTTCTTAACAAAAACTGTAAAAAAAAAAAAGTTAAAAGCGGAAGAGACTTGAAATGATTACAATTGAGCGGAACTATAAATTTTAGCATGAACGCAATATCAAAAATAACATTATTTTGCAAACGAGCACTGGTCGACAAATTTTATAATATATTAGCACAGCGAAGTGCTCTAACTTTAGCAACAGAAAAATAGTATTCTTTACATAAGCAGTATTTTTATACAATTTTTAACGTGTTTCACTATTTCATGTTGGTTTGTCTATGTTGGTGATCACATATAAAAATGGGATTCCTTTTAAAAAGCAGTAAAAATAATCAGAATTACACAATAACAATGACCAATATTGTGTATATGGAGGTTGTGTCTGTCGCGTCTTCCAACTTAAATCACTGGACGGATTTCAATCCAATTGTATATGTATGTGATCTACACAAAAAAAGTTACTCGGAAATTTTGAGAGTGGATTATCTTGGACACTTTATATCCGTACTTTACTGAAGGCTTGAAATAATTTATTCCAATCATCTCTTACACCACTGACTGGACAGATGTTATATTGTATCCACAGAAAATCTTATCGTAAAATTTTGAGTGTGAAACATCTAGGGAAAAAATGTCTTTTCTTATTGAAGGCTCACATACACAGTCAGAGAGGATTTCTCGCTCATCCTGCCGTTAATTCACACACTGGATTTACTAAATTGTAAGATCTGTTTTAATTGCCAGGTTTCACTATTCTAATCAAGTAGCCTACATAGCAGAAAGATAGAACAAGGTAGTTAGTATATGTATAAATTACTCATTTAAACAAGTATAAGTTTTCTTCAGTAGAATCGTTTTGTTTGCTCGTAAGATTTGTAATGGGTTACTCAAACACAAGTATAACTGTGTGCTACTTGACAATAACCAAGAGTTGATCTTGATTGACGATAGATGGCAGCAAAACCGTTGTAATTTTTGGGTAAGTGAACTTTGTAGTTGGGTTAAATTTTGAAGAGTTTGAAATTTATTGTATTCATACGAATTGATTATTTACAATTAGCTGCTTGTTTGTTTGTTGATTCAAATATGTATTACAGTCTAAAGCTACTATAAAGTTTAGCGTTTCACGGTGATTATTGTGAAAAGTGGGTTTAATTTGGACAACCGGTGGACCGCCTTAAAATGCGACATTTTCCCGCCTGTCACACCACCGACGCCAGGGCCGACGGCGGCAAAAATCAGACCGTTGTAGTTGGGGTGTATTTCCTTCACTAGGATATTTCATAGGTTTCTTGAAATATTTTATAGGTTTTATTGAGATATTTACTAGGTATTGTTGAGATATTTATTAGGTATTATTGATATTTTTCTTAGGTATTGTTGAGATATTTCATAGGTCTCCTTGAGATATTCCATAGGTTTCCAGGATATATTTCATAAGTCTCCTTGACATATTTCGTAGGTTTACTTGACATATTTCATAGGTATCCTTGACATATTTCACAGGTATCCTTGACATATTTCACAGGTATCCCTGACATATTTCATTTGTATCCAGGACATATTTAATTGGTATCCAGGACATATTTCCTAGGTTACCTTGATTTTTTCACAGGTATCCTTGACATATTTCTTAGGTATCCTTGACATATTTCTTAGGTATTCTTGATATATTTCTTAGCTTTCCTTGACATATTTCATAGGTTTCCGTGACATATTTCATAGGTTTCCTTGAAATATTTCGTAGGTTTCTTTGACATATTTTATAGATTTCCTTG
>JAGDQP010007155.1:41636-68734 GCA_022664845.1 Lepisma saccharinum
TTAACATATTTCATAGGTACCCAGGACATATTTCATTGGTATCCAGGGCAAATTTCATACGTATCCAGGACATAAATCATTGGTTTGCAAAACATATTTCATAGGTATCCAGGACATTTTCCATACGCATCGGAGACATATTTCATACGTATTCAGGACATATTTCAAAGATCTCCTGGACAGATTTCATAGGTATAAAGGACATATTTCATACGTATCCTTGACATATTTCATAGGTCTCCTTAAAATATTTCATATGCAACTAGGACATATTTCATAGTTTTCGTTGACATATTTCGAAGGTTTCCTTGACAATTTTAATAGGTTTTCTTGACATATTTAATAGGTTTCCTTGACATATCTCATAGACTTCCTTGACATATTTCACAGTTAATCTTGACATATTTCACAGGTCTCCCTGACATATTTCATAGTTTTCCTTAACATGTTTCATTGGTTTCCTTGACATACTTCATTGGTCTCTTGAAATATTTCATAGGTCTCGTTGACATATTTCGTAGGTGTCTTTGACATATTTCATAGGTTTCCTTGATATATTTCATAGGTTTGCTTGATATATTTCATAGGTCTCGTTGACATATTTCATAGGTCTATCCGACATATTTCATAGTTTTCCGTGACATATTTCATAGGTTTTCTTGGCATACTTCATATGTCTCCTAAAGATGTTTCATAGGTCTTCCTGACATATTTCATAGGTGTCTTTGATATATTTCATAGGTTTCCACGATATATTTCATAGGTTTCCTTGATATATTTCATAGGTCTCGTTGACATATTTCATAGGTCTCGTTGACATATTTCATAGGTTTCCTTGACATATTTCATAGATTTCCTTGACATATTTCTTATGTTTTCTTGAGATATTTCATAGGCTTTCTTGAGAAGTTTCATAGGGTTTTTACATATTTCATAGCTTTCGTTGACATATTTCATAGGTCTATCCGACATATTTCATAGTTTTCCTTGACATATTTCGTAGGTTTTCTTGACATACTTCATTGGTCTCCTAGAGATGTTTCATAGGTCTCCCTGATATATTTCATAGCTGTCTTTGATATATTTAATAGGTTTCCATGATATATTTCATAGGTTTCCTTGATATATTTCATAGGTCTCGTTGACATATTTCATAGGTCTCGTTGACATATTTCTTAGGTCTCCTTGAGATATTTCATAGATTTCCTTGACATATTTCATAGGTTTTCTTGACATACTTCATATGTCTCCTAAAGATGTTTCATAGGTCTCCCTGACATATTTCATAGGTGTCTTTGATATATTTCATAGGTTTCCATGATATATTTCATAGGTCTCCTTGACATATTCATCGGTTTCCTTGACATATTTTATTGCTCTCGTTGACATATTTCTTAGGTTACCTTGATATATTTCATAGGTCTTCTTGACATATTTCATAGGTTTCCTTTATATGTTTCATAGGTTTCCTTTATGTTTCATAGGTTTCCTTGACATATTTCATAACTCTCCTTGATATATTTCATAGGTCTTCTTGACATATTTCGTAGCTCACCTTGACATATTTCGTAGATATCCAGGACCTATTTCAAAGGTTTCCAGGACCTATTTTATAGGTTTATAAAACATATTTCATAAACTTCCTTGACATATTTCATAGACTTTTAGACATATTTCATAGATATCCTTCACATATTTCATAACTATTCTTGACATATTTCATAAGTATGCTTACATATTTCACAAGTATGCATAACATATTTCACAGGTATCTTTGACATATTTGATAGGTCTCCTTGACATATTTCATTGGTATCCAGGAGATATTGTATTGGTATCCAAGACATATCGTATTTCTCCTTGACATTTTTCACAGGTATCCTTGACATATTTCTTAGGTTTCGAGGACATATTCCATACGTATCCAGGACATATTTCATATGTATCCAGGACATATTTCATAGATCTTTTTGACATATTTCATAGACCTCCTTGACATATTTCACAGGTATCCTGCAATATTTCATAGGTCTCCTGGACATATTTCATAGGTATCCAGGATATATTTCATTGGTATCCAGGACATATTTCATAGATATCCAGGCTATATTTCAGAGGTATCCAGGATATACTTCATAGGTATCGAGAACATTTATAGCTTTCCTTCATATATTCATAGCTTTCCTTTACATATTCATAGCTTTCCTTCACATATTCATAGCTTTCCTTCACTTATTCATAGTTTTCCTTCACATATTCATAGCTTTTCTTCACATATTCATAGCTTTTCTTCACATATTTTATAACTTTCCAGAACATATGTCATAGATTTCCAGGACATATTTCATAGGTTTCCAGGACATATTTCATTGGTTTCCAGGGCATATTTCATCGGTTTCCTGGACATATTTCGTAGATCTCCTTTACATATTTCATAGTTATCCTCGACATATTTTACAGGTCTCCTTGACATATTTCACAGGTCTCCTTGATATATTTCATAGGTCTACTTGACATATTTCATTTGTATCCACGACATATTTCATAGATTTCCAGGACATATTTCATAGGTTTCCTTGACGTATTCATAGGTCTCCTTGACATATTTCTTAGGTTTTCTTGACATATTTCATAGGTTTCCTTGACGTATTTCATAGGCTTTTTTGTTATATTTGATAGGTCTCCTTGACATATTTTATACGTTTTCTTGAGGTACTTCATAGGGTTTCTTGAGAAGTTTTATAGTTTTTTATATATTTCATAGGTTTCCTTGATATATTTCACAGGTTTCCTTGATGTATTTCATAGGTTTCCTTCATATATTTCATAGGTCTTCTTCAGATATTTCATAGGCCTCCTTGACATATTTCATAAGTCTCCTTGGCATGTTTCGTAGGTCTTGACATATTTCGTAGGTCTCCTTGACATATTTCGTAGATATCCAGGACCTATTTCAAAGGTTTCCAGGACCTATTTCATAGGTTTCCAAAACATATTTCAAAAACTTCCTTGACATATTTCATAGACTTTTAGACATATTTCATAGGTATCCTTGACATATTTCATAACTATTCTTGACATATTTCATAAGTATGCTTACATATTTCATAAGTATGCATAACATATTTCACAGGTATCTTTGACATATTTCATAGGTCTCCTTGACATATTTCATTGGTATTCAGAACATATTTCATAGGTATCCAGGATATATTTCTTTTTTATTCAGGACATATTTCATAGGTATCCAGGATATATTTCATAGGTATCCAGGATATACTTCATAGATATCGAGGACATTCATAGCTTTCCTTCACATATTCATAGCTTTTCTTCACATATTCATAGCTTTTCTTCCCATATTTATAGCTTTTCTTCACATATTTCATAACTTTCCAGAACATATGTCGTGGCTTTCCAGGACATATTTCATAGGTTTCCAGGACATATTTCATTGGTTTCCAGGGCGTATTTCATAGGTTTCCTGGACATATTTCATAGACCTCCTTGACATATTTCATAGTTATCCTCGACATATTTCACAGGTCTCCTTGACATATTTCACAGGTCTCCTTGATATATTTCATAGGTCTCCTTGACATAGTTCATTTGTATCCACGACATATTTCATAGATTTCCAGGACATATTTCATAGGTTTCTTGACGTATTCATAGGTCTCCTTGACATATTTCTTAGGTTTTCTTGACATATTTCGTAGGTTTCCTTGAGATATTTCATAGGTCTCCTTGAGATATTTCATAGGATTCCTTGACATATTTCATAGGTTTCCTTGATATAGTTCGTAGGTTTCCTTGATATATTTCATAGGTCTCCTTGAGATATTTCATAGGTCTACTTGAGATATTTCATAGGTCTGCTTGAGATGTTTCTTAGGGTTCCTTGACATAATTCATAGGTTTCCTTGACGTTTTTCATAGGTTTCCTTGACATATTTGATAGGTCTCCTTGACATATTTGATATGTTTTCTTGAGATATGTCATAGGGTGTCTTGAGAAGTTTCATAGGTTTTTTTATATATTTCATAGGTTTCCTTGATATATTTCATACGTTTTCTTGACATATTTCATAGTTTTTCTTGAGATCCCAATGGAAAAATCTGGGTCGGTGCTGTATGAACAGGCACAATAAAATGGAGTTCCTACGCGTTCTTCACTATCATATAGAAATAAATGTAAAGAATAATTTCCTTTTTTCTTTCTTATATGCAGTTTTTATTCTTCAACACCTCACTATTATGGTTGCACTATTAAATTTGTATTTCTTAATAAATGTTCCTTTAGAAAACACACATAAAGCGAAATTTATGTTATACAGTAAGGCTCTATTAATGAAATTAAATGTTCGTTGAAATATAGTTTAAAATTCAATTTTTTCAACATGCGAAACTGAACTTAAAAAATCCAGGTAATTTCATTGTATTTGCTTTGTTTGTATTTTTTATATTTTTCACTACAGATTTCTGTAAAAGGACGAATGAAATTAAGAGATAATATGTTTTGATGTAATCAGCATATTTCGATATTTTAGCGTTACAGCCCTCGGCCAGAATTCGGCCCATACAAATGCTGCCGTCCACATTTTAAACGCTGGTAAGAGTCGGGTTCAAAACAAATGTCGAGTGAAGCCCGACGATCCTAACTGTCATTTGCAATTGATTTTTTAAACTCTATAATGAAGAAATTAATGGCTATTCTAGATTTATCGTGCCTATCACTGATTTTAATTGCAATGGTTCTTTGCTGACTGTCTCATAGTTGGTGGCCCGCCTTCTTCTCGACTATTCTTTCCGTCACATTCCGCCTTTTTAGGATATGGTCGGCATTTTCCTCAGTCTCGATCAAATCCCAACCTCATAATCGGGACAAGAGAGGCAAAAAAATCTTTCCCATCCTTTTGCCAACCATTTTCACAAAATGTACTGGTGTGATGGGTACACTGCAAGGATCAGTTTAAGCTAGTTCGATCACTCCCAGCTTCGTTCTTTAGGCCCTTTGACAGCAAAGTTTTTGCCTAACGCGCCCATTTGGCGTCGGACCACCGGTGGACCGCCTTTAAATGCGATTTTCCAGACTGTCACACCCCCGACGCCGGGCCGATGGTGGCAAAAATTAGACAGTCGGGGTTGGGGTGCATTTTCTTAACTGGGTGGTCAAAATACTCTCTATGCTGACGCATATGACGGAGGTCCAATTACGTCGTGTCTATAAATGGTGATGGTGTGTTAATATGGAATGAAGTGCTGTAAAGTGGCTGGATTTCAGCATTAGTTTTCGTCACACTCAGGTGGATTAAAATATTGACGAAATATGGTTAGTTATTGTCTAAGCTGCAAGAGGATATATCGATTATCCACTCAGGAGTACTCAAAATCTTAAGTTTTATTATTGCTGTCAACTCAACCATGTCTTCCATAAGAGAGATACGGAAGAAATTTGAATGATACATTTTCATGAAACTTTACATATATTGAATCTCGAGAAAGTTGTGACTATATTATCGTATTGAAGCTCAAACACTGCAGAGTGAGTGTGTATTTATATATGTCGAAATATGCACACAAATATAACTTTTTATGAGATGAAGTACGTGCCTTTTATGTGTTCGTGTGTAATACATCGTAGTATCCGAGCAAACATTGGTGCTATATTTTGTTTATTTATAAAACTGTGGAGCATTTCTTGGAGATATGTATATATGCTAATAAACTATAAAGATGAAGGAACTATTGTTAGTTTACGTCAGATAAACAGCATCTGTTCAGAATAGGTTTCTGCATTTGTGGAAATTTCAGTATTTTCAACATTCCACCCCCACTTATTCTTAGTGACGGGAAGTTCGATTCACCAAAGATACTGAACAAGGAGCACTCGAGCAGCAGTTGCGTAGTTTAGCGGAGCTTATATAGATGTACATATCGCATTCAAAGGGAAATTCAATACAGTAACTATTTCTTCTCAGGAAATAAGTGAATTTTCGTGCACGTGAATTGTATGTTAATTAAAACATGGCCATTAACGTACTCTGATCATTATAATTTCGCTTATGCGTACGCACAAATAAAGGCGCCTGTCTGTATTATTATCAAAATTATTTCAATTGCATTTGATGAAAATAAATAGCTCTGTTTGCACATTGTAAGTCAGTGGAAAGACTTCCGGAAGTGCTAAGATTGCAACCCGATGGTATTTCTTTAGATTTTGAAGCACAATATTATCAGAATTACTTAATAATTTTCCGCACAGCGATTGCCTTGATTGCAACCTGTGCTATGTAAAAAAATATCGTACTTCGAGAACTCTTTCGTGCATCAACAGCCTAGATTGCTGTTGTTTGCGTCTAAAAGTGGAAAAATATTTTTCTGATGATAATTTCGTATGCCAACCGCCTGGATAGTAGTTTGTAATGTACGATCGAACCCGTATTATGCATCGGTATCAATTTCACACATAAATATTGTCTTGATAGTAGTGTATCAGTGATAAAATGTATGAACAGTTGTTCTCTTAATGATACATTGTTGAATATAAAATTTTGAGAATAATTTCTAGTGTGCTGACTGCCTCGATTACAGACAGAGATCTACGAAAATTAAAATACATTTAGTTCATACTATAAGACATAGTGAACTGTCGTATCATACTTCATTTGGTTGGAGGAGGGACGGCTTAGATCGTATCCCTGAGTAAGTGATAAATAATATTTCATAATTAGAGACTAGATTAAAGAAAAATACTCAACGGGGGAATATTTTATTTGAATTCAACGTAGACAACTAGACATACATATTTAAGAGTCTTACTTTATATCATTCATGGTCTGTAAATTTCTAGGTTTTGAGGGCCCAGGTAAGGAACAAAGTGTAAGTAAACGGAGTCTGCTCAGAAATTGGTTTTATTTTACAATTCCTATTTGATACTAGATTTTGTGAACTGAGCTGTGGAAAGAGTTTAGCTCACATAAGTGTTACCATTCTATTTCTGTACTCAACTCATCTTCTAACGAAATGAGGGTTACCATTGTTTTCCCCCATACCCTTCAAATATAGAATTTAGAACTTCAGTTAATCGTCCTAGATTATGTTTTTGTGGTAAAAATCTTGCTTATTTCTGAACATTTCAAGTTCTTTAGACAAATGAATGAGTAATTTGGAAATAAATAAGTTTGGAACTAATCTGGTTGTTTAATGGAACAAACAAGAATCTTAGAACAAACAAGAATTAATAATTACTGTTAGTAAATCCATGCAAAAACAATATATGAATTTGGTCACTGCAACAAGCCTCATTACATGTTGTATGAAATACGTATCGTCTTACCGACAAGAACGATTTTATGAGGCTGAGAAAAGAAAACAAAGAAAATGGCAGAAGCATTAGATGTTAAAGCCGAATTTATCGAGGAACTTTGCATAATGAAGAAAAGGATGTTCGAATACGAAGGAGAGGATGAGGGAGTGCAGCAGACAGCCGAGGAGCGTTTAAAGACTGAGTTTTTTACGTGACAGTAGACAGTGTTGAAGTCTGTTGAGGAACGATTCGAGCTCTTCAAGGAACACCAGGATTTTTGGGGTTTTCTCTGCAACCTAGAGGCACTACCTGAAGACCTATCGGCTCACTGTAAAGATCTTCACATAGCACTGAAAGAGGGAGAAAGTTCGGACATAAATGGAACGGAGCTCGAGGAAGAACCGAAGCATTTGAAGTTCATACTCCCTAAGGGACAAGGTACTCCTATTAAGACCATTAACTTAAAATCAGAACCAGATGGAGAATACCTTTCCAAATGTGTGGGTAGCTTTGAGAATTCTTCTTACCATACCCGTAACTGTTGCGAGTGCTGAAAGGGTCTTTTCAAAGCTAAGGCTAATCAAGACATACTTGAGATCGACGATGGCAGATGAGATATTGTCATCTTTAGCTATTTTATCGATTGAAAATGACGTTCCTCATGAGTTGGACTTCTCAACTGCGATCCGCCAGTTTGCTCAGTCAAAGACTCGCAAAGTGTCTTTTACTTAAACTTATAAACTGGTTAAAACTACCTTTATAATGGAACTGTGAACCGAATAATAGCAACACAAACTTGAGCACTATAAACTGAATGTTTGAAAATTGAAGTTTTCGTAGTCCATAGAAAGTCTGTGTTAACTATGCGGAATAGGCCTATTAGGGAAATACGGAAATATAAAAAGCGCGCAAATTACTCTATCTGATGGTGGTGTGGAAACGAGTAACATTTGAACATTACCTTTTTATTTAGATATTTACTGTTCATCACTGAAATTTCAAGTTCAAGGGGGCGCCAAATTTTGCTCTCGCACCGGGCGTCATTTTACCTAAAGCTGGCACTGATTGGATGACATAAACAATGAAGACAATTTAAGTAGAATTGCAGCTTGAGTAAGTTGTACAATCAAGCAGAAATAATTACACATCATATCACTATACATGAAATTATAAATATACTGAGATTTCTATCTGGGGGGAGCGGGATGCAGTTCCGAAGCTGGTGAATACTTTTTGCAAAATTTACAGCAGGAATGTGATATTTGTACGACTTAGAAACAGAAGATGACCATTAACCCTCAAATAACAAGGCTTGTTTGCGAGACAAATTTGACAAGGCTGTGTCATATCTGACATCTACTGCTATTCTTCAGTTTATAATTGCATAACAATTTCTGTTCTAGAGATTTGTGTTTATTCACCCTCTCAAGAATATACCAAGCACATGAATCCAACAAACAAAAATTTGGCATGAGAATATATATACCATAAAATACACGTACTTAAATATTTTGCGCGATAATGACCGTAAAATAAAAATTAAAAGATTTTGACAATTCTTGAGCTGGCCACGTATTTTGACAATTCTCGAGCAGGCTGTCAACGCTGGAAGATTTAGATTTCCTCAAATACTCGACAGGATGAGACCATCAACATGAGAGTTACACTCTTTTCGCTGTCCACTTCCAAATCTACATTCAAGTATATATATATTTTCGCTGTGAAGATAGGTAGGTCAACCATTTTTCCGAACTGTTAGTAACCAGAAGAGCGTTGATCTACCTAGCCAACCTTCACAGAAAAAATAAGTCCATTGTAGATTTGGACATGGATGGAGACGAGTCGTCTAATTCTCATGATGTCCCATCACATAACATTTGGGGAAATGTAAACCTTTCAGTGTTGGCAGTCTTTCCAAGAGTTGCCAAAATATTTTTCAAGTTAAAACTGAAAACTTTTCCTAAACCTGAATTATCTTCTGAAGTTTTCTGTCGATTGCCAATAATGAATGTATCCACTGAGAGGTCACTTTCTAAGTTGAAACTAATTTGAAATCTACAGTGGGAATAGGAGGGACCGAATAGACGGTTTGCCAATAATTGCCAACGAATAGGGACATCTCCATTGATTATGAAAGTGGTTGACATGTTTGCTCCTTATAAGGATTACGACAAAACTGATTCTTTAGTGACACTGATATGTGAAATGCTACAAATGTTGGGTACTCCTAAAATCCACCTTTGCTACGTATCTAACTGGTCGACGTGGTGTGTCATACAGCGCCAATTCAGTCTGGTGTCCACTCACATTTTTATCTTCCCTTTACTAACAAAAGTGTTAGTGTTACGAACTATATTATGTACGCTTAATGTACCAATCAGTGTACCTCAAGCTATTTTAGTTTTTTTTCTGCTGTGAATAAATTTTGTGACCCTTAAAAATAAATACGTTTCCTTTCTAAAATTAAAGAATACCTATGAAATGCAGCATTTGAAAATACACTATCTTTTCTTGGGGTGGGTCAACCTAAAGGGCGGTGGGTCCTGCTGAGGTATGCATGACCTCTTTCGAAATGAATGGGCGCCACTGACCATACCACATATAAACAGAACAGTGAACGATGCCATCAACACATTCACTAACTGGTGTAGTAAGAGGGGATTATCCATTAACTCCACCAAAACTCCGGCAGTAGTATTCCTTCCTCGTAAACGTCGTTCACGAGTTTTCCGAAATCCATCAAAACTATCCCTGACAGTACAAAACAAAACCATAAATCCTTCTAAACATGTCACATATCTAGGAATCATCTTTGACCAACATCTAACATGGCGCCCACACTTAAACAAAATCATAGACAAAGCTATAAACCGCCTAAATCTCTTAAAAGGAATTACTGGAACTACATGGGGACTAAAATCACAGTCATAAACACCTATAAAGCATTCCTTCGTACGATTCTCACGTTTGGACACATAGCCTGGCTTGCAGCAGACACATACATCTACCATAAACTACAAATCATGGAACGCTACGCTCTAAGGATCGCTTACAAAGTTAAACTACCTAGTCCTACCCAAGAACTATACGATCGAATCACCTTTCCCCATCTTCTGCTTCACCTTGAAACACTCCGCCTGAAATACATCTCACAGCGCTTTGAGACAGAACACCCATTACTAGAAGACATTATACACACCCACGTACATCATAATGCACCAGCTACACACGTATCTTCACCACTCTCACTTCTTTTCACACTCTATCAATATACTATACCACCCGACCACTCTGAAACAGCACGCATAGTAGCATTAAGTTCACCTACCATCCCTCACATCATTGCACCCTCATATGCCGCACAGTGACGCTAGGGCTCATCTGTCCACATTTAGATCTAGAGTCGCCCCTATATCAGATTATCACTCACTTGTCTTAATTGTGCCAACGTGTTGTCTTGTCTTTCATCACACCACTTTCATATTATACATATAGTATATTTACCGATTATAATTATTATTGATTATTCGATCTATATCCCTACCTAGTTACATGGTTCTGAGGAAAACTCATAATAATCCCAGATAATAAAAGAAATAAAGTTATATGATCACTCAAATCTCTTAGCCTACCCACCTTCTCATGTCAACTCCTGTTGCACCACTTCCTCTTCCCACATAGAGAGTGTAGCCCTTTGGGGGTAGCTAGTGACAAAAAAATTGTCACAACTCGACATATCAACTGGTGCTTAGCAGGCCTTGTTTACCAAGTGGACCAAGCAAACCAGGGTTTTGAAACCTTCCTGTGTTATCATCCTGTGTCTCTCTTCGCCTCAATCTGTTGATCTGTTCTTTGAGGGACCAGACTTATCAAGCCAATAGTCCTAGCTTCGAATACGGATTGCGGAAGGAGTGCACATACACCTGGACAACTATCCCTATAGGTTGTCCCACCTTCAACTCGTTCATCAGCTACGTTCATACGCACGAGTTACAGATTCTTCAGGGTGGCAAGTTCGTTGCCTGTGCCGATTGCTCTAGCGATTTGGTTGCTTTGTTATTTCTTCATCTGTACGCTTTTTTCGTAGAACATCATGCCTAAAACACCCAAGTAAACAGGAAAACATCTTCTGGGATTATTATGAGCCGTCTACCGTCACTCAATCAGCCTCAACTGCAATACCCAAAGACTACAGCACTGGAACGATTTCGAAATAACGCATCACCGGTTTATCGGTATCAGGCACACGCTCTCGTTCACCTTCTTTACGCAGGTTAGGTAGCGGCAAGTCGCCTCAAAGCAAACGCACACACACTCTTAGTTCTTCTGACAATGACTCCGATACCGAGCGATTCATGAATATATCCGGCTGTGATTCAGATAATCAACAATCAACTGCTTCATCCAAGCCGATAATCTATTATTTTCTTCTAACCAAGTTCAACCCCCGTTACCAAACGCCAAAACAGTTATTCTGCAAACTTACAATATATATTTCCAGACAAGTTATCTCTGAAATTATTACTACCAGAAACGGCATCATTATAAAATCCACAGACACTAACTTGGCAAGCACAATTAGAAACAAATTTAGCTTTGAGATCTTTGGCACAAACGCCCATCTAGCTCCACTTTCAGTCAAGACCATCAAAATGCAACCACCACCACGACGTCCGCCTCAATTATCAGTAGTGATACGAGGAGTGAATCCAGACATCCAAGACGATGAAGTAGAATCCGAGGTACGTGAAGGATTCAATATCACCAAATGTCTTAGAATCAAAACGCAAACTGGCACACCGAGCTACATGGTACGAGTATTAACACCGGATCAAATCGCCATCAACACTCATCTGTCTATCCGTTAACCACTAGAGAAGTCCCTAGGGAAGATGAATCATAAATCATTTGTCCTCTATGTGCCAACGTGTTGTCTCGACTATTGCACTTCATTATCATACCTCCATCACATCATCGTAAATGCCCTAAAACCAATAATATGATTATAAGCAAAATGTATATAATATCCAAGATAAATAAATGAATTCAGTGGACCAGCAAACTTGCGAAAAAAATTGTCACAACTGAACCAAACCAATTGGGGAGGAAACTCCTTTCCTCCCACAAGAACAAGAACTATGATTTGGTTACATGTGTAAATAGATGCCCTAATACTGAACCATGTTTTTGATATCTCGAAGCTGAGTGTTTTAGTGAGAATTATCTGGTGGAGGAAGCCCCATCCTCCTACGAACTTGAGGAGATTGCAGTGTCTGTGGACTCCCACATAGGTATAACACCTGGCGGAGGGATTGCGCGCTCTCCCATGAGACTGGTGGAGGCTTAACGGTCTCCCAGTAGGTGAATATTGGAGGAGGTACCTTGATTTGGCTCCCACATAGTGGAAACTCACAAGTGTGATCCGGCAGTTGCGCTAACCTGCTATCGAGGAATAACGGAGTAGTCGAGGCCTGGAAGTAAGTGCAGTATTCGGTCACTACACAAGTACGGTCGGTTATGCAAGTATCAGGTCAACCTATAGAGTTTTCGTACTTCAGTAACTGGGTTTCTTGAACTGTTTTGTTACTGCTCAACATTCCCCCGAATAATATATTCCGTTCAATTATCTGACCTTTTGGCCTGGTGCGCACTTGTTCTACTGAGAATATCTAGCTTTTGCTTTTTAATATATAATGATTTTGCTTTATTTTTGCTTTCGGATTGTTTCGGTGCCTTCTTAATTTCCTACGCACTTGTTACATTTGAGTGCGCGTAGTAAGCGTAAACCACAACAGTGTGTTTATCAGAATGTGTTTTTGAGAGTTATTATGAGTGTTAGTAGGCCTCTTTTTGTGTTTTATTTCCTGGGCATTTCTGAGTTATTTGACTCGGGATATGGCCGAGTTTGGTTTGTAGAATTGCCAGAGAACAGGGGAACTCACGTCATCTAAGTCCTGTATAGAGAAGTTTTGTTTATTTATTTTTTGTAATAACTATTCCTTTTGTTTGGAGTATTGTCAGTTTTTGTGCTAAGTATAACAACTAGTATTTTTTTTCAATATTGGCCTAAGTGGTAGGTCCTTTCGGGTCAGTTTTAACCATAGGGTTATAAAACTTCTCTACTAGAGTCAGGATTGGCGCTGCTGATGCGACGCCACTTGAAAGTTGAGCGAGAGTATGTTTGTTTGGCAACAACACGTATTGTGAGTTGCTATCATATGGCTGCTGTGCTTCGCTCTTTGGCATTGTTTTAGTTGATTCGTTTGTATTTGAGAAGAAAATGCCGATCTGTGCAGCTTACGGTTGTACTAAGAAATATAAGAAAGGAAGTAATGTATCGTTTCACAAATAAATGATCATTTAATATTATTCCGTGAAAAATATTTCATTACGTAAGACGCTCTTTCGTGTAGTTTATGTCTGCTAGAAATATAAAAGAAAACACACATTTTTTATTTGAATTATTTGATGAGATGGCATTTTATCGTGTTAGATCCATAGTTATAAAAATGTCCCTCAATGCCAAAGGGAAATATACATAAAAATAAGTATTATTACATTCAGAAGTAATGGATCGTTTTCATGTATGCCTATTGGAAATAAAGTGGTTATATTCGTGTAGAAAAAATACAAAAATATACCGGTACTCTTCGGATAATTCTCGAAAAATATACACCATGCTTTCGTAAACGTTCTCAACAACATAGATCTGCAAGCCTAAAAAACAGTCCGAATGTCTCCAAACCGATTTCACTGGATTTGTCATTTAAAAAAACATATAGAACAACACCCCAATGTCACAAAAATGCAAAATTAATTATTTTTTTAAAAAAAACTTCCCCTCACCGCCCCCAAGAGATTTGTTTGTGGGGGTCCCCTTGTAAAATGGATCACTTAAGTCCAAAATACATTCCTGTTAAGCGGCATGCTTTTATCACAATTTGCGGTATATAAGTATAAATTACCTTCTGCCACTGCGACTAATAGGACTTCTGGTGATTATCTGAAGCATATACTTGTCTCTGAATATCCATATGGATGACTTGGTAGTTGTGAAGTTATCTAAAATATCTCCTCGCTGTTCATCTGCCTATATAATCCTTGTTTCACCAAAATACTGTGATAAAGAAATTTCGTTTGTATCCATAGCCAAGGGAAATTAATTTTGTTTCATCTAATAGGTTTTGATTTTTGATATACTTAACTTCTTTTGACTACGTCACGTTTGGCTTAATGGCGCAGTCCTATTTAAAAATGGTTTAGAAATGGGGCTCTAGCCATTGGCTCAACTAAAGTCCTCTGAAATTTCAATTATTCTCATTTTTTTTAATATCCGATATTTTCTTCTAAAGATGCAGGAACTCTGGACGTTGACTTGACCAAAGCCCTGACATCACCGATCTTTAACTTATACCGGAATATGAAATCTGTTTATTATTATAGTTGACTATATTTAGTTTAAATATAATACAGGCTATGGATGTACTATTGGTTATCTATTGTATAAAGGTACATCTCTGGTATGATACGAGAAATCATGGACGTAGACTCGACCGAGGTGCTCGCATCGTTTGTCTAATTGTACCGGTTCTGCTATTGCATGTGATCAAAGGATCACTTCTTTTTCTGTCCCATGTCAATTTTTTACTTTGCCGCCGCTTATTAAATGTTAGTCATCCGATCTGCCGCCGCTGTTCCAATGGTTAACCAAGTCCATCTTTTCCTTCTCTACATCTAAAATTTTAAAGTTGAATCTATAGCCTTCCTGAGCTGGTCATATTTCTCCAGGGAACATCGGTATAGTCTTAAGTTCTGTACATTTTCCCTAGTGTCTTCTCTGGTAGGAATGTCTCATAGTTGCTCTATTATGGGTTATGGAGTCTACTACGGATCTTCGTTGACAATTTCACCATCTCCGAGAGAAGGATTGGTCCTCACCTTTTCTCAGCCCACATTTTAAAGGTAGATTACCAGTTGGTACTTGCGGGACCCCCCTTGGAGTTGCTGGGTGATCACCAGGAAGTTCTGTGTACTGCGGTTCCTGACAGACGACTTGACTAGTTGTTAGATTAGAGTTCAGATTTTCTTCCTCTTGTCGGATACATACATTAACCTGTCCTGTTTTCCTCTCTTCTCTCCAGTTACTCCTGTTTTCATAATTGTCACGTGACCTATAATTATTCCCATTATTTCATCTCCGGTTTCCATTATTCCACCTTCTATTTTCGTTTCAGTTGTTATCAAACTCTTGAACCTGGAGTTGCTATTTTTATTATTATTGTCAGACTTTCCGGGGTTAATAAACCTATTGTTATTATTTTTTTTCTGTTGGTCCATATACCGTCCTTCTTACTTAGGAATTTCAACAGACCTTCAGATGTATTTTAATTTGTACAGGCTAGCAGTCTGTACATCGTACGGGACCGTACTACTGGTTTCTTTATATAGCCCTCCATCTGAAAAATGAGGATCTACCCTAGTCAATTTTGTAATATGCTCAGCCACCTCCTGCTCTCTGCTTTCTACGTTTTGCCAATCAATCCATATTTGTCTAATTACCCTCTTCTTTGCTTCAATACTATCCCGACTGGCAAACTTCTCTAGAAACTTGTAGCAGAAGTCTCTGTGAGTCAGGACCTGGGTCCTTATTAGATGAAATCACTCTTCAGCATAGCTCTCCCTAGGATGTATAGGCGGCCCTCTTCTCCTAAGCACAAGGTCTTAAAATAATACGTCAGTTCCTCCAAATACTTCGTCGGGCTTACCACACTCACGTCTCCTCTCCATTTCGACACGTGGTTTTCTTACTTCCCAGCATACTCATCAGATTCTTCACGAAATTCGTCTGATCCTTCCTTTCTGGGACAGTTACAATGTCCTCTGGTTTTGTTCCGATAGGTAGATATGAGGTACTAAAAACGTTCGGAAATGTTTTCCTATTGTCATTCTCTATATCCTTCTTGTTACCGATCTTCGTTATTTCGGCAATTATTATATCCTTAGAATACTCCTGGATGCGGGTTTGCAGGGTTTCTTTACCAATCTCTTTTATTTCTTTAACCTTCACTTCCAGTTGATGCATCCTTTCCTCCATAGTCTTCTCCATTATTTTCATATTACTTTTTACATGTACTTCCAATCTTTGTAGATCGGTAATAGTCTTCTCCAAGTCAGCCTCCATTGCTGCAAACTGGTTGCTAGTGTCTTATTTATGTGTAGTTAGTTCTTCGTATATTGTTTCAGTGCTCAGTTTCAATTGTATAAAGCCTGTCTGACACTGATTCCTATATCAATTAATCTTCATTTCAATTTCCATTTTAGTTCCTCAATTCTCTGTTCTTGGTCTTCCCTTAGTTCCAAGAATTTCCCATCCAAATCTTCTTTGATGTCCTGATACTTCTAATTTTGATCGTTTTTCATATCCTGGAACTTTTTATTTAAGTCCTGGAACTTTTCATTTTGATCGTTTTTCATTTCCTGGAACTTTTCGTCTTGACTGGCTTGCAAGTCCTGGAGCCTTTTATCTTGATTGGTCTGCTAGTCTTGGAAATGTTTGTCGTGACTGGGTTGCAAGTCCTGGAAATTTTTGTGTTGTCTGTTTAATTTTTACAGCAGCTTCTGTGGTAGAAGCGTGCTGGTAGTTTCTTCTTCTCCCTTAGTGATTTATTCCTCCTTCTGGCCAGGCTTCATGCCAGTCCCTGTAGCTTCCAGTTCAACTTGTTCTTTCACTCCAGTCTTCTTTTTCTGTTTACTAAAACGGGCATTTGTTCTTACTGACTCCATTTCGCCCAACGCCACTGATCCGGATACTTCTTTCGAGATCGTATCCCTATCCTCGCTACTTTCCATTTTTGGATATGAGGATAGCCGAAAATCATTTTGGAACTGGAATTTTCATCTGGAGCTGGAACTTGTCTAGAGTCCTCCTTGAACAGGAATTCTTTTGGGAACTGAATTTCGCTCCAAATTCTCAACAAAATCCTTTCAAAAATCGTGCCCGTAAGCTGGGCGTCAATTATAATTTATAATATGTAATGGCCCGAGTACCTCTATACGAGATAGAGAATTATCACCAATGTCTGAATTCAAATAATCCGCCTAGGGCGCGGGATTTGAGTAATTGGTTTACCTGAAAAGCAAATATCAAATTAGCAAATGCGGAAACTCTTCCTTACTCTATCTAATAGGTGAGCGAGTATGCAGCCGACCGACAGCGACGATTCTATGCTGACCCTTTTCTACCACTAACTTAAAAAAAATAAGGACAAAATGAACATATGAAATAAAACTGGTTCTCATTAGCACCTATTTATTTACAGCTACCAGTGCTCTCCTTAGAGCCAAGGGTAACTGTTTGGGTCGAAGCCCAAGAATAAATGTACACACAACGAGATATAGATTTTTTCCACATTTTCCAGGTTGTGATACGGTTCCTGGCGGAAGAAACATAGTCCATATTTATTGATTCCATATTTAAAAATATTTCTGAAAATGGCAAATTACATTTAAAGTTCTTTATATAATTAGTTGACAGTTAATCTTTAATAACCAAAGCTTTTTACTTGTAAATAGTTCTGGCGCTTAATATTCGTTTAGTGTCCTTGCACCATGTAAACCCTTTTCAATAACACACACATATAATTGTTAAACCATATTGACAAAATTAATAGTATAATCCAGAGTTCTTGAATTTGGTTATAGAAAAGCAGCGAAATCTTCAGAATCAAATTTGATAAGATATAATTTCAATTTATATTACATTAAATTTTAAGCTCCGAAAAGGGGAATTGATACAAGTAAGTGTATCGGGGGTGACATAGGTGGCAAAATTAACTAAAACGTGCGGCACTCGCTTAATATGAGGGCCGTCAGAAGTACGAAGCGATAAGAACTTTCCGTTTACCCTAGTGACAGGTGACAAGACTTGGGCACATTATTATGACCTCGAAACAAATCAGGCTAGAATGCAATGGAAGCATAAGGACTCCCCACCCTCTAAGAAGACAACAGTTCAGAAGTTCACGCGGAAGCGACGGTTGACTGCAACTGCAAAGGTTCCACTTCAGAAACACTATACAATCAATAGTGCATCTTATGCCGAAACTTTGATGGAACTGCGTCTAGCCGTTTACCAGAAAAGGTAAAATAAGGACAGATACTAGGTGAATATGTTAGACGACAATGGACCACCACACTTCTCACGTCAGGTCTACTGCAGATAAACTGAAGTTAAGAATGATCAGATACGCTCCTTATTCACCAGACCTGGCCCAAAATGTAACTTTTAGTTTTTCGGCATTTCGACGCCTGAGGATTGTATTGCCTTATGTTCATAAGAATTCCTATGGAGATATGACAATACAATCTTCAAGCGTCGATTTGAAGTCTGAGTAAGATACAGCGATTAGAAGATGTCGATGAAATCATGAGTGTTGTTAACTCCTTTTTTAAGTCACGAGATGATTCCTAATCCTTGCATAGCACTGGCATTAAGAGCCCGACATCCCAATGGGATGAGTGGCGGAAATTACATTGAAAAATAAACAACATGCTTTCTGAAAAAAAAAAAAAATGTGTAAGGTACGCGATCCAAAGAACGCCCGAGCTCTCAAGGTGGCCTGGACGTGAGTTTCAGTAGTTGTATTAGCGACAAATGTTCTATGGTGTTGCAAATGAAAAACTAAACCACGAGATTGAGACTATGCCGAATTACAAGTAATTGTACAAGAGACTCGGTGTCGAGGAAGAGTGCTTACTATTTTTGAGATACAAAAATCAATAAATATATTACTTTAAAATTAACATAACGTACAGTGTGATAGCTTTTCTGAATGCACAATATCTGCTTTCTATGACTGTGTAAACAGATGTTTGAATTATTGTGTTTTGGGTAGTCAGAAAGCCGACTACTCCGATGAATTCCTCAGTTTATTTTCTCACTTCGTAATGTTTCTGATGACTATTTCTTACATGTTTTTTGCTTTTAGCTAATTCTTTCTTTAAAACACTGTATTTCTTCGTAACTAATTTTGTACAAGTTTGAGAGTTTACTATGACCTATTTACTCTCCTACTTACATTAAGCTGAAGAACGTCTAGTTGTGCATTAATGTTCATATTCCTTTTACATTTGGTAATATTATTGTTATTTTTTATATCTGGTTCACATAGTTTTGCATTTACTTTATATTTGTATTTTTAGTATTTCAATCCATTCAAGTTTTGTAGTATTTGCGTTTCAACATGGGCATCCTTGTAGGCCACTTTTGGGTTACCGTATTCCGAAGGTAGCGTGTAGCGTGTAGGCCCACATGTAGCGTGTTTATTTTTCAGTTAGAAATTAATAAGTTTCGTTATACTCTCATTCTTGGTCTATTAATCTTATTTCTAATGTGTTTAAGTTTTTTTTAAATGAAAAATGTAATCTTTTTCTGTTCCATACCAACGACACAAGCTTTACCTTTGGTCCACCTTTGGGTCACTTACCTTACTTTTCTAAATTCGTCTGGGACTCCCTTCGTATAGAGACTTTAACTCTTCGAAACGGAAAATGTGTATTCTATCAATTATTTGTCTAATTAATACGATATGTTCGTGCTCTCTGTCACCTTTTCTGTTCTTAAAGTCATGCAAAAGAGAATGTTAAATTTGAACTACAGCTGTTTGTTATACATTAATTCGAAGAAAATTTCGAGATATTGTATAGATTTTGTTAAACTATTTGGTATATTAGTTTGTTTACCCGCTAACCTTATTTAATAATAGCACATGGCATATATCGCGTTATCCCATAAATAATGCCGTATGTTCGATGGACGCCGCCATGGCGCCATCTGTCCAGGGCATAGTGAAGTAGGCGGCACGTGCCATAGATAAGTCATATAGGGCACTTGATTGTGCAGCAGTGTGTAGAAGGAGAACGGTCTACTCTACGTTTTGGAAGTGTGGCTTGTGTTTGATTATGGCAATGACGAAGGACATACGGCGTGTCATGCTGTATAAATTTTATCACGGACATCCAGCCAGCGCAGCGGCAAGAAATATCAATGCCGTATATGGTCAGTGTGCTATGAATGTGCGGAAGTACCACACGTGGTTCCAGAGGTTTCCGTCTAGGGACATAAGGCTCACCGATAGGCTCTAAGCCATGAGAAGGGAAACCTGTGCAACTGGAGAATGCTGTCCTGCGAGCAGCGGTGGAGGCAAATCCTATGCAAGCTGTTGAAGAACTAGTCTTCGAACTTCATGTCCCCCATTCGACCGTTC
Source organism: Lepisma saccharinum (assembly GCA_022664845.1). Lineage (NCBI taxonomy): Eukaryota > Metazoa > Arthropoda > Insecta > Zygentoma > Lepismatidae > Lepisma > Lepisma saccharinum. The sequence goes on from JAGDQP010007155.1 coordinate 62,211, forward strand.
ATCGTCATCTGCAGAACTTTAAGTACATGTCGAAACTCGGAAAATAGGCACCCAATGCGTTAACGCCTCAACAGAAGCAGCAGCGAGTTGACATCTGTAGTTCCCTGCTCATCCGTCACAGATGTGAGCTATCTCTGGACAGAATGGGATAGGACAGGAAAAGTGGGTCCTCTACCAAAACATTACACGCAAACGGCAGTGGATACCTAAAAGGGGTGGGCGCAGAAACTGTGCCAAAACAGGATCTCCACCCCTGCAAAGTCATGTTGAGTGTTTGGTGGGATATTCGTGGTATAATCCTTTTTGAGCTCTTGCCACGCAATTAGACCATCAATGCAGATGCCTACTGTCAGCAGCTTGAACCCATACGGACTGCATTGTTGGAGAAATGTCCTGCTTTTGTTAATCACAAGGGTGTGATCATCCACGGTGATAACGCACGCCCACACACGGCAAGAAGGTCCTGTGCTACGATCAAGGAATGTGGCTGGAAGAAACTTTCCCATCCGGTGTTTTCACCAGATCTTGCACCAACAGACTACTGTCTTTTTCGCACCCTGCAAAACCACCTTTCCGGAAAAACACTGCAAATTGAGGTTGACTTGCAATGAATCTTTGCCCAGTTCTTTGCCTCCAAAACCGGTGGCTTCTTTCAGCGGGGGATTTAACAACTGGTTGTCAGGTGGCAGAGTGTTGTGAAGTCCGATGAAGACTATTTTGTTGACTAACGGCAGTGTCCCATGTAAGTTATCGTTCTTTTCGTCACTGTGCAAAAACATGACATTTCTTATGGGATAAGTTGATAATTCCTGGGCAGATATATCATATGTGGAATTCCAAGGGTATATAGATCTAATAAAACCAAACACATGTGCAGTAGTTATTTTAAAAGCAGAAATATAATGGTTTCTTCTTAATGGTGTGGCAATCCAATTAAACGCTTTATCTGTGAGAAGGATCTCAACCCATAAGTAAGTATTGAATGGTGTGTTTTGGAAATAGTATAGTATAAAGATCATTGTTCCGTTTGGAAGTTCACCATCAAATATAAGTAAGTGAATTGTTATTAACGCTGTAAATGAGCTGGCGAGCTTTTAAGGACTGGACCTACAGTTTTTTGTACAGTGGGCTCCGAACCACTCCGTTCAATGGACCACGGCGTAAATTGAATCGTGACCACGCCCACAGAAAGCAAGCACGTTGGCCCCTCGGCCACCCCAAGGTCACTATCAAATTCAGTAAGAGCATCCAATAGTTACTGTGGTATACAATTCAGCACTTTACCTATCTGTTGGAGGAACAGTTGGCACTTTATTTTTGTCCGGATTGTATTAAAAACTGCTATCCAACAGTCAATATCGGAGAGGTGAAATTAATAAACTGCCGTAACACTTTAAGCTGCCGTTGGTCAGGTGGTGTTAACCTCCTAGAGAACGATAAATACGACGCCGAAAATTTTCTGACAATAGTAATAACATAATAGAAATAGTCTCGTATTTTCGGAAGGAACATAAATACTGCCAGAGTTCTGCAAATAACCGCCCCTCCTCCTTCTCGGAAAGGTTATTCTGAAATAATTTTGCGTTTGAAATATTAAATAGGATAAAAATAATAAAACTCTAAAAAATGAACGTCCCGTAAGTAATCTTACTTCTCAAGGAATGCCAAAATTTACAATATTGATTGATTCGAACCACAGGAAAAAGACCAGGTCACTGGGTCAATTGGAACAAGATTCGATAATCGGGTAGCCGAGTCACAGTCAGTCTGATCATTTCAGTCAAAACCGATTCGCGAGTCATTCGGGTTAGAAGCGGGTCATTCGGGTCAATTCAATTTTCGGTCCGAGTCATAGGATCTTCTATATCCGGGTCACCAAAAATGTTCCGGTTCAGCTTTGGCTTGGAATCTTCAGACTGGGCTCTTTTGACTCGATGCACATACAAAAAATCCATCTTATTTAGCTCTGTCAGGAAATTTCATGGTTGCTTTTCATATATTAAATGTCAGTAGCTTGCCGCACGACTGTGACAATAATGCTATAGAAAAAACATATGCAGAGAGGTGGACAGCACTCTTGAATGTTAGACATATTTCCTCCTGACTTCGAAAAGCTTTCTTGTTCGCACCGGTAGATCTCACTAAAAGCTTATTATTTTTTCTTAAAGATCATAATAAACCGAAACACTGTGATTGGTTCAGCATTTCCAGTTAGCTGAAATAATTAGTACGAACGAATCATAAGCTTGAATTTATCAGGATGTTTAAGCTATTGAGCTCAGTGACATCTACCGATGAGGAAAGGAATTTCTACGAAGCCAGAAATAAATGTGCAGATATTTATAAATGAAGGCTATTCCTGCACACGTGTCACTGTGCTACTACTACCTTCCCCACAAAAAGAAAAGATAAAAAAAAAAAAAAAGTTTCCTCACCATTTATCACTTTGCAATAATACATATTTGTGAGAGCTAACAGAACAATTTATGGAATATTACAAAAGCAAATAAAAAAGAAAGATAAATTACTAGTAACTTGTGTAAACAAGAAAACATGGTAATTTTCCGCACGTGCAAATATAACATAATAACTTTCGAAAGGGTGTACATAAAATTCCTGAAAATATATAGCAAAAAGAATAAATTTATTAGACAGTAATTACTAGCTTCTACAAGCTAGGGAAAGTTATTTTATGAGATACAAATTATTGCTGTCAAAATAAATTTAGTGTTGAAAGGGAACACCCATTATTTTCTATTATCTGTGCATCTGCTTCTCATCGTTAGGCCAGAGCATCGGAAGTTGACCGTAAGTTAACGCAGACACGAAAACAACAAGTACAAAACATGAACAAAAGGCCTTAATATACAGTAACGATAAGTGAAAGATTTTTCATCTTGTCGCAACCTCTCTAAAAAGATTTTCAAGTGCATTATGCAGACTTGCACAGCATCTTGAACATGCCCTGTCTTTGGTACTAATATGTGAAAAACATGCATGCCAAACTAGTGTTAAGTCTAGCGAGTAAGCCATCGGATCGATGTGCAGGGTATTCTTCGGTTCGATTCCCACTCATGTTAAATGTTTCTATGTTATTTATTTTCAAAAAGAACCTTTACTTATTTCCTTTCTGCTTATCCAAAAATACTGTGCTTTTTCTCCCTTATCCTAATTCACTGAAATAGGTTAGGTAAAGTCAGATGAAAACAATATGCACTTTTAAACATTTCACAGCATTTACGGACATAGGTTAGAAAAGCCTGGTTAGATTATTTTTTCTTGAAACCAATTAAAACATTGAAACATCGTTGAAAACTTAACTTTCAAGACACGAAATTGGCACGAAATTATTCACCCGGAATTCTTTACTCTCGCGAGAGTACTGTGACGTCATGATTGTTCCTCTCTGCACACACTCGTATATTCATAAATAAGAATGTGAAGTGTTAAAGTCATACCTAATTTCTTGGACAATTATAGCAGTATTGGCAAAATTAAAAAAAGAATGAAAGAAAACATGATGAAATTGGTATAAAATATAGGATTAAGTTATCATGTAGATAAGTGGAATTTTTCAAGAAGTGTATTGTATTTCTTTGAAGTATTATAAACTTATTTTATAATATTTGTAACTACTATAGAAAGTGCATACGCTTCTGCATTACTAACACCATGAGTAAATTCTCGCCACAAGTTGGTGGGTCGACGTCGGATTTGTGGTACCTGCAGTCAGAGATGGCTCGAAGGTGGGTGGACGGTGGCGTCCAGTTAGTTGACATTTAAGTAGCAAAAGGACGTCGTTCAATGTAGAGATTTAAGATGGTTGCCAACTGTCGGAATATTGCAAGTGGGACATCGTTGGCTCAGAGGCGATGGCAGCGTGGCGACGTACAGCAAGTGGTTCGATAGCTAATCCCCACTCACTTGCGAACGCAAACTTTAACCCTGAAAGTAATACCACCTCACCGCAAAGTTTTCAATTACCAGACGTGACAGGATGTTTAAGAGAAATGAACGAAGCAGTTTTCACATCTCTAACACAAGATCCGATCAACGATCCCAGTGTCGAATTCAAGCCTGGCTTTACTGTAGAAACGGTTTCCGCAACGTAAGAGGAGTAGTAAAATGTTAATCGTTGTGAAGATAGCTCCATAGCCTAGTGGTTAGAACAACAAGGAAGGTTCCACGTTCAAATCCCGCTGCAGACAATTGGAAAATTTACAAACTAATTAAAACATCAAGAAAATAACAGACGAACTTCAACTAAATATATATACCAATAGACAACATCTATTGTCAACCCTCTATTTGGTATTACTTTAGCTTACGTCGGCCGTGATTTTTCGGAACGAAATAAGTCACAGGTTCATGAATCGGAATTATGTTAATTCTACGTCATAGTGACGTGTTTATTTCCATATCTTCATTGATGTTTTGCTACAAAAATCACGGAGAGTATGTCAAGTGAGCGATAGCGAACGAAGACGGGTTAGAAAAAAGCCAGGTTATATATACAGGGTGGTAAGGTTACGGACCGACAAACTTTTAGAGGTGATAGTCACACCCGGGCTATCCGAAAATGCATATTGGAAAATGATACAAGCAGGGTGCAAGGGATTCCCCAAAGGAAGTAGGGGATTCCCAGAAAGTCCTCCAAGTAAAGATGGGTCGAAAGAACTACAAATGGGATAAGTTGCCAACAGGTAACAATAATTCATTGCCGGCACATCGATATCTCAACGAGAATTAATGTTATGACTATTTTTATAAAATAATGCGTGGTTGCATATCAGACAGGGGTGATAATTAAAGACAGTCAACGAGCGTTTGGCTTATTTATTAGCAATGAGAGAGACTAGGAGTATCCAGTCGGATGGTGGTGAGTACGCATCTCAACAGCTGCAGTGTAGTAAAAAAGACTTCCTCGTTGGTCGAGTGGTCAGTGCTATCAGGCGTCCGTGATGTCACAGCAGTCTTGCATTGAAGACCGTCTGGAAAAGAATCAGGTGCATGATTAAAGCGTAACAGCATGCAAAGGTTGGAGGGAGGGTATTAGTTAATGAAGATGCACGTTCGGCTGGTTAGTAGAAAGAAAGCAATGTAATACAGCAGCCAAAGAAGGATGACATGGAAGAGAGAAAACAAACGCGCGTGTGTACTAGAAATCATGCGTAAACCGATGCAAGGCAAAAAGCAGCAAGTCTTCCATACGATGTCACAAGTTTAAATAGTTCAATCTGTCTATTCTACACAAGAAAAAATGCGTTAACGGGCATGACGAATTCTAGGTGCGTCTTAAACGTCCAGGAGTAACTTTGTAGCTGGAGTTGTCCGCAGCAATTGGAGAATGTAGTGAGAGTATGTAGCAATGTGTAGCTCATTATGTTGTTGGAAGAAACATTTGGCAATATCATACAAAAAGAAGTTAGGGGTGTTGGAATGCATTAACGATCACAATGACTCGAACTGACGGAGAGGTTAGTGTGCGTGCTTCGGGTCCCGGTCACGAGTTCAACTTCCGTCGGGGTCTCCTGAAAGCAGTCGTTCGGAGCCAACTGGACCACATATTGTAAGTCTCATCCTTACATGCGCACCAGCTCGTTTATAACTCGTATAACAATTCAATCAAGCACGAGACCGCAGGAATGAATAGTATTTGGTCTGCTTCACGCTCGAGTGGGTTTCAGGACCTACACAGAAATGTGGATGGGTATAGGCAATTCTAGTACATAAGTTACGATACATGAATCCATCTAATGCATAATCAGGGGAGAGGAAGGTAGCGACCACAGTCTTTAATTACGGGCTAGATGACGAGACGATGATTTGGCACTGACTCTCCATCACATACAAATAACGTCCTAATGACAAATTCTGCATTTTCAACAATAAACTGAACCTCTCAGTTCACACTCGTACAACGGACAGAGTCGCAATCGAATCCGCCCCCTTGACCAAAATACCACTGGTACGTGACACAGGCTAACGAACGTCAATACTCATACACTGGAGAATACACAATACAGCGTTCGTACAAACTAGCACGCAAAACATCCAATGTCCATAGTCGAGTTCCAAATCAGAGTTGCTAGAATGTACAAATACCTTTTTTCGAGTATTCTGCTATAGGTACATTTTGCATTGCAATAGGTACATGTTCGTACGTTTCGACTCAGCTCGGATTCATTCTCTTGCACGTATTTTGTTTGTTTGTGTAGAATAGACAGATTGAACTACTTAAGCTTGTATGGAAAACTTTCTACGTTTTGCCTTGCATCGGTTTACACATGATTTCTAGTACACACGCGTGTTTGTTTTCTCTCTTCCATGTCATCCTTCTTTGGCTGCTGTATTACATTGCTTTCTTTCTACTAACCAGCCGAACGTGCATCTTCATTAACTAATACCCTCCCTCCAACCTTTGCATGCTGTTACGCTTTAATCATGCACCTGATTCTTTTCCAGGCGGGCTTCAATGCAAGACTGCTATGACATCACGGACGCCTGATAGCACTGACCACTCG